>VZTL01055882.1:20859-33056 GCA_013400535.1 Scopus umbretta | reverse complement strand
CTGATCCCACCACACAGTCCTGAACCCCTATGCACCACCCTTGTCCCATTATGGTCCTGCTCGCAGCCCCAGTCTGTCCCACTGCATGATCCTGGCCCCATGGTCCCAGCTTGGTTCTATTTCTTGAGAACAAAGGGAGGAGGCTGCTGGGTGCTGGCATAGGGGTACTCCAGCGGGAGGACTTTCCTTCCAGCCCTTGGTCCCAGGCAAGTGCAGAGCTGCTGCTCCCCACCCTGGGGCTCGCTGCCAGCAGTTCTGGGGGGCACAGGCAGGCCAGTCGGGGCACAGCAGCGCGGCCACAGCCAGGACAGAGATAGGGTGAAGCACATGTTTCTTGGCTCCTGCCTGTCACAGATGGCCCTAAAACCCCATTGCAGCCCCTCTGCGTAAGTTGACCTGGTGGCCCAGGTGCAGAGGGACATGGAGCACATTCCCACCGGGACATCATCCTGGGTGGGCTGTCCAGTGACCTCCTACCTTGGAAGGGGCTTTTCCATCCCCCCATCTGCAGAGGGAACTGGTGGCTGGGGTGGGATTTGGCCCCTGCAGGGGACCTTAGCTTGCCATGGGAGACACCTGTGGACCTCAGAGAGGTGCCCCAAGCTCCATGTCCCCAGTGCCTGTCCCTGTGTTTGTGGGTAGCATCATGCACAGTTGAGCTGGTGGCCCCCAGCAGTAGCTCTGGACTGGCCATCGGGGCTTGTGCCCATGCCAGTACTGCTGGTGTCAGTGCTTCAACTGAAGAAGCCCTGTTGCAAGTACAGGGACCACCCCTGAAAATGGAGTGCACCCACCAGCAGTGGAGCTGGGACCCAGTGGCACGAGTGAGTTGTGTCACCTGTGATGGCTGTCCCATGGGTCTGGTGTCCCTACAAAACCAGCAGACCTTTCTGGTGGCATCTGCTCACTGTGGGAGCCCCATGCCAGCACCTAGCAGTGCAGTCAGCTCTTCAGGGACAGCAGGGACAGGTCCAGGCACGCCACTCACCCTGGGGGTCTCATTCCTCAGCACCGCCCATGACATGGGGATCCCAACCCCCAGGACCAACAGGGAGAGCAGAGCCGGGACCCTGAGGGGTTGCAGGGCCATCCACCTGGGCAGAGCAGGATCTGGTACCCTGGAAGGAGTGGTGACCAGGCAGAATATCCTGCTGTGGCCCCACAGCCCCATGTCCTGGTCAGCACAGGGAGACCCCTGTCCTCCCCACCCCCTGGAGAAGGAGATGGATGAAGACCAGCTGGACCATCCTTATATCAAAAACTACCAAATATACAATTATCTTACAAAAGTAGAATTGCTTTTTTATTTCTGATCTTTACAAAGGGAGCAGAGCACAGGCTGGGGGGGCTAGCGGGGGTCCCTTTGCTGCTGGGGAGGCTCAGCCATGGGTGCCATCTCCGTGCCTGGCCAGGGCCGCTCTCGGCAGGATGCAACATTGCCGGTGTCATCCAGCCCGGCTGGGACACCTGAGGGCTGTGTCTCCCCCAGGGGGAGGGATGGACCCCATCCTAGGTATCCCCCTTCTGCCTGGGGGATGGCATCACTGGTACAGTGGCCACGGGACCCTTCTCTCCACCTCCTCCCCATGCCAGTTCTCACCAGACCCTGTGGGCCTCCCGGGTTATCCCCTGTAGGGACCAGGACCATGGGGCCCTCTAACCGCGAAGATGGGGGGCTGGGAGGGGACCCGCTGCACAGACGCCCTTCACCTACAGGGACCATGATCCCTTTGATAAATGCTGGGGCTTTTGGGGTGGGTTTTCCATTCTCCAAATGGCTCTGGGTGGCTCTGGGTCACAGCCTGCCATGGACCGATGGCTGTGGGTGGACTGAGAATGCGTTACACTCATCACACCCATGGGCTGGAACCTGCTAGAGTGGTGCAGCAGGCTCTGACATGCAGCCCCAAAACTAGGGCTCAAGGGAAACAGGGTGATTTGAGAAGCCCTTCAAGGTTTAGGTTCCCTGATGGTAGCGCTGCCCACCCCAGGCAAGGAGGACCCCCTGCTGCTGCTGGCTGGACTTGTCCCTGCCTGCACTGCCTGACCCACAGTGTGCCTCCAGCAACTTGGTGATGGGTGTCCTGCTCCTGCTGTGACAAGGCCACATCTTTCATGAATACCTCCTCTGGCCTTTCCATGAAGAAGGAAGTGGATCCTGCTGGAAAAAAACACTCCCAAGCCCCCAGTCCTTGACCCCTCAGAGGCAGGTGTGGAAGCAGAGTCTCCGCTCTCCTTGCCAGTGGGTGACAGCAGCCCTTCCTCCAGGCTCCTGCCCAAGCTGGGGCTCTGCAGGAAGGTGATGGAGGGTCACCCCGACTGCTCCCAGGTGCTGGAGCCTCCAGCCTGTTCCGCTCACGTCCAACCAAAAGACACCATGAGTAAGAAAAAGGAAAGCACCTGGTTCTTCCCTGGGGAGAGCAGGGCTCCCGCTGTCCCCTACCACTTCAGGAAGTCCCGCACATGACTCCACAGCTTCGTGATCCAGAGGTTGACCCCCAAGTCGGTCAGGTACTGGATTTCGGGCGTCAGCATCTTGCGGCACAGCTTCTGGTGCTTCTTGTTAATCTTCTTTTTCAAGTTGTAGCCCAGGATGGACTTCTCCCCCAGCGGCTGCCAGGGTTGCATGGAGGACTCTTGGATGGCACTGGCATCCACAGGGTGTCCCCCATCGATGCAAATACTCTTCATCTTCTCGTTCTCCCGCTGCAGCTCGGCCACATCCTTGGCCATCCGTTCCCTCCCATAGGCCTCCACCTTACGCCAGAAGGTGGCATTAAAATAGCGGTAGAGCTTGGCGTCGATGAGGTTCCAGGAGGTGGCCTTTTCATAGAGCTCAGGTGTCAGACGGGAGACGGTGGAGCCCTTCCGGGCATTGAGTTTGAAGTAGAGGACATCCTCCAGCTGCCAGCACAGCAGGTCCTTCAACAGCACCAGGGACTCGTCAAAGTACTCGAGCAACATGACGAGGTGGAAACGGCGATCTATCTCCTGGATGTGCTCCTCCACCAGCCGGCTGTTAGCATTCATGTTGTTGTCATAGCCCAAGTCAAAGAACAGGAGGTTTTGGAGGTAGTGAGCGTTGAACCCGCTGGGGTCATAGTAGTGCCAGGGGTCCCGGAGGAACTCTGCCAGCTTGTCCTTCCCCATCAGCTTCCAGGTGAGGGGGATGACCCGCCCAAAGTAGTGGAAAGAGGACTCAAAGAGGTAGGCAGGGTCCCGCAACACTGTCACGAAGGTGGCATCTGCTGGCAGGAGCTTGCGCACCTCCTCATAGTGGAAGCGCATGTGGTTGCAGATGATGTTGAAGCATGCACCTGGCTGGTAGTGTTGCACCTGGCTGCGCTCAAAGAAGGAGGGGTAGTAGAAGTCGTTGCGGCCGTTGGGGAAGGCAAATTTCAAGCGATGCTTCTCCCCAAAGCGGAAGAGAATGTTGAGGATGGTGCTGCTGGCTGTCTTGTGCGTCTTCATAAACATGATGTTCAGCTTGGGCAGGCAGCTTTGTCCTGGGGGGCTGCCCGTGCTGTTAGCTGCTGCCAATGCTTTGACGGGGGCCAGGTAGGAGGAGCAGGATGAGGGGGCAGGGATCCTGGTGGGGAGAAGAGACAGGACACCATGGTGAGGGCAGCTTGGTTGACACAGCCCAGCCACCATGAGGGCTTGGCCATTTTCCTTCCTGGAGGACCTGGACCTGGGGATGGGTGTTCACCCCCAGCACCCAGTAGGCTCCCCAGTGGAGATGAGCCACCCAGCCACGCGCGCAGTGGGACAGGGGCACCCACCCGGCAGCAGCCCCTAAGCGAGCAGGGCACAAGCCCCCCAACATCAGGTGTACCTCTGAGCCACCAAACCAAGCTCATTCACGCCCTGGACAACCCCAGCTGCCGAGAACATGCTGCTACAGGGGTCTTCACGGTGGTCAGCCCCCACTGCCATCGGTGCAGCCCAAGCAGGAGGACTCCATCCCTCCCCACAGGCACAGCCATGGTGGCCCTGATGCAGGTGATGTTGAGGCACGCATTGAGATGAGCTCTCCATGGCCATAACTCTACAGACAGGAGCTGATAACATTCTTGCGAGGTCTGGAAGCTCTCAACCCCTTGTAGGAGTGATGGAGGATCCAGCACCTGAGCAAAGAGGGAAATAATTCTAGCACATGGCCCCGCAGATGAGTTTGTGGCCCTCAGGGAGCACCGAGAACAACTTGTGTGTTATCTGAGATGCCTGGAGCAGGGAACAGAGACCACAGTGTTGAGTGACTTTGGACACGGTTAATGAAGTTGCAAAACTGATCCTAGATAATGTTCCCATCCGGCAGCACAGGGGAGCACAGGTCAGCACATAGTTTATGAAACAACTGCAGGTGGATCTCTTTTATAAGCCTAGAGATAAATTTAATGCCAGGAGGGATGGCCTTACTGAGCACCAGCTTTTGCTGCAACAGGCAGCAGAGCTTTGAACCTACCTGTGTCTACCTCTGTGGTGGCAAGTTTACATGTGGCAGTGCTCTGGTTGCTCTTGAAAGATAAGCAGTTGATAAAAAGCTCCCGAGTAACTGCCTTGGCTCTGCCCGCTGCTCCTGGCTGCCAGGGAACATCTCCCATGGTGCTTTTCTTTCTCCCAGGGGACATGAAGCCGCAATGGGCAGGGGGTCTCCTGCATCTCCTTGTCCCCTCCATCACCCAGGAGCTGAGTGCTGGCTGCTGTTTTGCAGTGGGCCCCCCCGGGGTGAGTGTCCCCAGCCTCCAGGGAAGTTGGGGTTTGCTTTCCTCCCCACCCATGGGACAGGGTGCAGTCTCCAACAGGAGGCTGTAGGAAGGGGACATCTTGGTGTGAAGCCACCAGAGCCTGGAAAGCCCCAGGACTGTACCTGGATGGGCATGCCCAGTGTGAAACAGGGTGGCAAAGATGCCGGGGGGAACATGAGGACTTCACACTCACTCTGTCATGCTGACTTGTAATGGCAGGATGGCGTAGGAGTAGAGCAGCAGCATGAAACTGGTCAGGAGGGTCCCCAGGATGAGCCCCTTGCACATGGACCTCCAGTTCTTCCCATAGTGCAGCATCGTGGTCACCTGTGGCCAGTGGAGAGGAGAGCCGTCAGCATGGGGGACGGGGAAGTGGGGACCAGTGGGACCATGTGATTCAAACCACAAACAAATAAGGCACGGGGACATCTCACACATGGGAAGGGCATGGGAAGTCCCAGGAACCATCTCACTAGGCTTTTCAGTGCTGGCACTGCTGGGAGACAGGTGAGCCAGTGCCAGGTGTGTCCCCACCTGTGGGTACAATGGATTCATGGCCAAAGAGCATCCACTCTGCCCACCCTGCGTGCCCTTTGCCCACCTTGAGAAAACCCAAAGCAACTCTCTCGCCCAATGCAAGAGCAATTAGAGAGGCAGTGGGGCTGGAAATGAGGGGGAGGAAGGAGCTGTGCCATGGGGCAGCCTGGCCACAGAGTGGGTGTCCTCTGCCAGGCTGCACCAGCAGCTCCCCCTGCACCAAAAAATCACCGGTGCGGGCAGGAGCTTTCCAAGGGTGGCTAAGATCCCTTTCCCAAAGAAAATTTCTGGGCTGGATCGGGAGCTCTGGCACCTTGGGATGTATCAGATGCCGTGACATCCAACCAGCACAGCCTTGCCTGTGTCTCCTGGCTCCTCCAGCAGCACCGGCTGCAAGGGAGCTCACGGCTCCCCTCCGCCCGCAGCACCCACACCTTTGCGTGGCTCAGGGTGGAAGGTGCGGGGATGCAGACCTGCTGGGCAAGGGCATCTGGGGCAGGATGACACCCCTCCACACACACAGAGGTACAAATGCACATGCATACACTACATGCATGCCCAACTGCACACATGCATGCACATACATGCACACAAACATCCCTGCACATGCATACACACATGCATGGGCATGTACAAATAGGGACACATGCATCCATGCATGCACGCACACTGGGACACAGACACACATCTGTGCACGTTCATGCATGTGCACGCACACATAGGGGCACACACATCTGTCCATGTATATGTATGCACATGCATGCATGGACACACACACACACATGCACTCATGAATCCCCCCAAACAATGCACTCTCATGCATGCACACACAAGCTCACACACATACATCTATGCACACTCACACACACACACAGAGGGACACAGACACATATATGTGCACACAGACATCTACACATCCTCATGCATGCCCATGTATGACAAGGACACAGACATACATGCATGTCTATGCTTGCTCATGCATGCACACAGCCTCTGCAGGCAGCCCCGACCCCATGTCCATTCCCGCAGCCCCCCAGGCTGCCCCCTCCCCAGTGCAGCTCTCCCCTGGCAGCCCCAGTCCCCCGGCAGCACCTGCCCAGCCGCACACTGCCACCGCTCACCACAAGCTCGGGACGCGGGGAGCACCGGCAGCTCCATCGCACCAGCGACTGCATTGCAGCAGGGCTGTCCTCTGTGGGAGGATGAGGGGACGAACTACCCGTGACCACAGCACCTGCTGCCAGGGGGCTGCGAGCAGAGCCCAGTGGCCAGGAGCACTCCCCGAGCTGGAGGGCACAGCCCTGCATGGCCCCCCCCCCCAGCCTTGCACCCCCATTTAGCAGCTGCAGGAGCAGCATCGCCTCCCCACGCTCCGGCTGCCCTGGCACTGTTCTGGCTTCCAGGCATCCTTCATCCAACTCCTTCGGCCAAGGCTGGCTGTGCTCCCAGCTGCCTGCTGAATAACACCCCCTACAAATAAACCACCGGCCCCCTGTGCCTGCTGTGGCTTTCCCCCTTAGAGCCTCCCAGCTCCAGCAGATAATTCAGAGAGACAAAATCCCAGCTGGGAGAGCTGTGGTTTACACCCAGATGCATTTTAGACCCCATGTAGCAAAGCCCTTCTGGGATTTCTAAGCTAAACGTCAAGCAGAAGGGTTACCTGGGTGGCATGAAGGGTGCCCAGGGCACAGTGAGCTCAGCTCGCTGCTCCTGCCTGCCTCCCCCTCTCTTTGGCCACCCCGGTCGTCTCCTGCTGCTGAGATTTCCAGCTCAATGAATAATGAATGGAAAATGCAACTGGAGCCCTGGGCTGTGGCTGGGTGCTGGGCACAGCTTGTCCTGGCACTCAGTGCAGCAGCCAGAGGATGCTGATGGGGTGGGGGCACCTGGTGGCACCCCACAAGCACACCCAAGCTCATTCAAGCGCTCCTCCCCAGGGCCCTGCAGCAGGGATTGCTGGGTCAAGCAGGGCTAGCCACATCCAACTTCTTCCCAGCGCATTTTCTGAGCTGGTGGCAAGCACGGCACAAGGAACAGCAAGGGATCAGGAGGTGTATGATATAACTGCAGGGAGAGCGGATGGCTCTGACCCTACCCCAAAATTGCTGCATGGGTGTGAAGCTAAGAGGGTTTTGCATGCTCCGGAGCAGCCAGGGTTTGGTCTTATACTGTGGCCATGATTGCACCATGGTCACCATCCGCAGCACAGGCATTGACACCACCTGGAAAAGCCACTGGCAAGAGCCAGGCAGTGCCGGCAGGGACACCTGCCTGCGCAGGTGCTGCCGGCTGGGAGCAAAGCTGCATCCCACTGGCTTGCATGCTGTCCTTGCTGCCATGCCTTTGGGCACAGTACTACCAGCGCTGGCACTGACTCCGCCGAAGTGAGCAAGCTGGTGCCATTAACCCACCTCTCCGCTGCTGGCCTGGTGGGGGGCCCTGCCATGTCCCTGGGGCAGTACAGCACCCTGGCCCCACGTGCCGGGATGCCAAGAGGATGTCTCGCTCCACCCAGGCTGGCTCCTTTGGGGTGATTCTGGCACACAGTTCCCAACCCAGTTACTCTATTGACTTTGCCTTAAATGAGTGGCTTAATTATTAATAGCTCACCAGGAGAAATGCAGTAATTAAGGCGTTTTTCCTGGGGCTCACAGCATGGGGCAGCTGCAGCACCAGCTCTCAGCCAGCTGGTTGAAATTCCCAGCTGGAGGATGCGACCGTGCCGGCCATTTCCCCATGGGTCACCCACCGAGATGGCTGGGGTCACGCGGCTCTGCAGCCCTGTTCCTGTGTCCTAGCAGCTCCCCTGGTGACACGTCTGAGCCCTCTTTTGGGTTTTCCCTATAGGAGACATTTCCTTTAGGGCCAAACCCCTATAGCTGCCATACCCGAAGCACATCCACCGGCTTCTTGCTCCTACCGCCCCTGCCAGCCCACGGGCATGCTCTTTTTTCCACGTGCCCAATTTCACGCAGGCACAGTCTTTCCTAACCCTCCGTCCCCCTTGCACAACCCCCGTAAGTGNGGTGGCCCGGCGGCCCTCCCTCGGCAGCGGCGCCCAGCTCCTCGCCTCCCCGACGGTCCAGCTCTCCCCAGCCGCCGTCCTCCTCCCACGAGGCGGCTCACGGCCGGGCTGCCGCCTCCGCAGCGGAGCCCACCTCGGCGTGGGGAGCGCTGTGGCGGGGGGGCCGGCGCCCCCCCCCCCCCCCCCCCCCCGCGCCCCNGGGCACAGTACTACCAGCGCTGGCACTGACTCCGCCGAAGCGAGCAAGCTGGTGCCATTAACCCACCTCTCCGCTGCTGGCCTGGTGGGGGGCCCTGCCATGTCCCTGGGGCAGTACAGCACCCTGGCCCCACGTGCCGGGATGCCAAGAGGATGTCTCGCTCCACCCAGGCTGGCTCCTTTGGGGTGATTCTGGCACACAGTTCCCAACCCAGTTACTCTATTGACTTTGCCTTAAATGAGTGGCTTAATTATTAATAGCTCACCAGGAGAAATGCAGTAATTAAGGCGTTTTTCCTGGGGCTCACAGCATGGGGCAGCTGCAGCACCAGCTCTCAGCCAGCTGGTTGAAATTCCCAGCTGGAGGATGCGACCGTGCCGGCCATTTCCCCATGGGTCACCCACCGAGATGGCTGGGGTCACGCGGCTCTGCAGCCCTGTTCCTGTGTCCTAGCAGCTCCCCTGGTGACACGTCTGAGCCCTCTTTTGGGTTTTCCCTATAGGAGACATTTCCTTTAGGGCCAAACCCCTATAGCTGCCATACCCGAAGCACATCCACCGGCTTCTTGCTCCTACCGCCCCTGCCAGCCCACGGGCATGCTCTTTTTTCCACGTGCCCAATTTCACGCAGGCACAGTCTTTCCTAACCCTCCGTCCCCCTTGCACAACCCCCGTAAGTGCCAACGCCCGGGCCCACGTGCCCCCCGGCACTCTGCCCCATAGAGCTGCGTCCAAGCACCCCACCGCCCCCCAGGCATCATCACCTTTTCCTTTGCTTAAGCTGCTCTCGGCGAGCCGTCCCTCTCCTCTCCTGGGCTGGCCGGGGTGCGGGGGGAGCGGGCGGCGCGGGGCAGGGGTGCCGACGCTGCTCCGACATGGAATAAGATCGTCCCGGGCAGCTTCCCGCAAACGCCGGCCTTCCCGAAGTCTCCCCGCCAGCTGTGGTCCTTACGGCATCGCCGGGACCCCGGCCCCGTACCGCTGGNGAAAACTCGCGGGTTGAGATAAGAGCCGTTTAATAATTGAAAACAATAACAATAATAGTGATGAAAAGAAGAACAAAGAGAGAGAGAAAAATAAAACCAGGGAAAAAAACCCAAGTGATGCAACCACTCACCACCCACCAACAAATGCCCAGCCCGTCCCCGAGCAGCGATCGCTGCCCCCCGGCCAACTCCCCACAGTTTATATACAGAGCATGATGTCATACGGTGTGGAATAGCCCTTTGGTCAGGTTGGATCAGCTGCCCTGCCTGCATTCCCTGCCAGCTTCTTGTGCACCTGGCAGAGCACGGGAAGCTGAAAAGTCCTTGACTGGTGTAAACACTATTGAGCAACAACTAAACCATCAGCGCATTATCAGCATTGTTCTGATACTAAATCCAAACCACAGCACTATGCCAGCTACTAGGAAGAAAATGAACTCTCCCCCAGCCGAAGCCAGGACACCACTGTATGTAAATTTCTTTTACGGCCTTAATAGCAGCAATATTTGTGCTCCCCCACCCTCAGCGCGATAACTGTGGAGCTGCCATGCTGCTGCCAGCCTTTCCCGCTTCCCCTGTCCCACTGGTTATGCCGGGACTTTGGGTGTCCCCAGGCACCCCACCCGCAGGGGTCCTGTCCTGCCATGACATGGCTGTGCCCAGGGGGGCAAGAGGGTGCTGCAGCCGCGCTGGGGAGGGCTCGGCACCATCCGGCACCCTGCTTGGGCATCACTCTGTGATGGGCAGAAAAGGGGCCATTCATTGTGTGCCCAGATCTGGCCCTGGCGCTTCCCACTACCCTCAAAGCCATCTCTCTGCTGCTAATGGTGGTGATGGCCCTACATGCTTGCTCAGGCAGCCAAGAGAGCAGCAGCCACGCTGGCATCCAGTGCCTTGGGGCTCAGCCAGCAGTGTAATTGCAGGGCACCCCTCGGTCATGCCCGGTACCCACCTGAGGCTCCTCCATCCATGACAGAGGTGTTTGGGGTTCAGGGCTCATCCCCATGGGGCTTGGGGTCACCCTGCTGAGCCCCAGGTGGGCAGGTAGCTATTGCCCCATTGCAGGCAGCTGTCATATCCTGCCCTGCCCCGGCAGGACTGGTTCTCACCCTGGTGTTAACCTGCACAACCCCTGGGCAGCCCCAGCCAGCACTGGGGGATGAGAAAAGCCAGAATATCCTCTGTCATCACGAGAAGAGGGATGAGGAGCCACTGCCTCCCCGCAGGCACTGACCCCGCTGGCATGTCCGTTCTCTCCCAGGACAGACACCGCTTGGCGTCATCAGACTCGGATGAGGGATCCCATCCAGCTCCTCAGAATTAAAGCCCAGGCCCTTGCTGGCTATGCTGGGCTGGCCATGGGCAGTGGGGAGGGATGGGCACCCCTGAGCAATGGAGAGGAGCAAGCAAGCCCTCAGGCAAGCACAAGCGAGTGCAAGCATGTGCCTACCACAAGTCAATGCTGGAATGTGCCCACCTGTCCCTGGGGAGGCAGAAGCTGCTGCCGGGATAAGGACAGGAGACTTGTGCCTACTCAGAAGGAATATTAACACCAGAGTGCAGCAAGTGTGCAACCCCCCGCCTCCCGCCCCCGCATCCTTATCTAACACCTTTCCAGTTGCATCCAGCCCTGGCTGGAGTCATGCCTGGGATTTATCACCTGTCTCATCCTCCTACTCCCTAGGCCCATTTGTAATGGTAATGACCACTGTGTGAAATAACCATGACACCAGGCTAAATAACACCACTGGCTCTGCTGCCCACTCTAGCTCCAGCTGCTTGCTTTTCCACCTCCTTACCTGGACTTGCCCTGGAAACAGAGGCATGGGGGAAAGGAGCTCTCCCACCACCATCTCCACAGGGCACCTCTCTTAATTCCAGGTTTCTTGCTTTTTTGGGGGATAGCATTGCGAACCATTTCCAGCCAGAAGAAGACTGTGGCAGCTGGGATGTGGCAGCTCAACGAAGAGATGCTTGTGGCCTCAGGAAACAATGTAAATGAGCTGAGGATTCACAATTTCCCGTCTCCCACACCCCATGGGATGTCCTCTCAAAAAAATCCCACAATATGACACAGCCTTCACCATGGTTGAGCACAAGGGGGACCCCATAAAATCCCTATGAAATAACCAGTCTTCGCCACGGCTGGGGCCATGGTGTCCACATAAAAGGACCCATGAGACAACACAGCCTTCAGCACAGCCAGAGACCACATGTCCTCCAAAAAGGCCCCATAAGATTGTGCAGCCTTCACCACAGCTAGGAAAAAGGTGTCTCCATAAAAATCACAGCAGATACCCACAGCCTTCACCACACCTGAGGACAAGGATGTCCCAATAAAAGCCCCATGAGATAACCAGCCTTTACCATGGCCAGAGATAAGGTGTCTGCATAAAAGATCCCATAAGATGACACAGCTTTCACTGTGGCTGGGGACAAGATGTCCCCACAAAAAACCCATTTGATGGCACAAACTTTTCCACAGCTACGGACAAGGGTGTCCCTACAAAGGCCCATGAGATACCACAGCCTTCACCATGGCTGGAGACAAGGGTGCCCCACGAGACGACACAACCTTCACACCCCAACAAGGCCACGCTCACCAAAACCCTACAAAAACCCCACAACAAGCCATCCCACCTTGGGACACCCCTTCCTAACCTCCAAAATGAGCCAGAAAAGGGGGGGGGGGGGGGGGGGGGG
>VZTL01055882.1:0-20839 GCA_013400535.1 Scopus umbretta | reverse complement strand
GTGGAGGGGGGGGGGGGGGGGACGGAAGAAAGCATAAATCTTGCATAAAACCAAGCATTACCCTCCTCTTCTCCCCAGGAGGAAGACAGCCATGAACAGGCCTCAGGGCCATGTGTAGGCCCTGGTGAGGAAATGTGTGCATGGGTGGCTGTTTTTGGGGAAAAAACCCAGCATTTAGGGGAAAGATAGGGGGAGATAATGCTGCCAATACCAGGGCCACTGACTCCAGCATCAGCCATGGCAGCCCTAGTTTCTCCATGTGTTGCTTTATCTCAGCCAAGAGGCCCAAAATAACCTCTCCTTCACACAAAAAATTGCCCCCCTGGCCCCTTGCTGGAGGAAGGTGGGAGAGTGATAGCAAGCCCCAAAAACCTGTGCCTCACCCCTTTGCAAGTAACCCAACAGCATTCCAGTGAGGTTGGATGCACCTCTGAAGGTCAGCTGGTCCAGCCTCCCTGGTCACGGTATTTCCATGGATGGACAATCCACCGCCTCTCTGGGCAACCTTGCGCCAGCGCTTGGTCACCTTCATGGTAAGGAAGTATTTCTTGATGTTCAGAAGAACATCCTGGGTTTCAGTTTGTGCCCATTGCCTCATGGTTCTGGCATTGGACACCACTAAAAATCTGGCTCCTTCTTCACACCATCCCCTCACATATTTATACCCCTTGATAAGATCCCCCCTGCACCTTGTCTTTTCCAGTCTGCTGGACAAAGCACTTCATGAGTGGCCTCACCAGCACTGAGGGGAAAGATCACATCCTCAACCTCCTCCAACACTCCTCATGCAGCATCATTAGCCCTCCTTGCCCCAAGGGCATATGTTGGTCGCTCATGGTCAACGTGGTGCCTACCAGGACCCCCAAGTTCTTTTCTGCTGAGCTGCTTTCCAGCCTCGAGGACCCCAGCATGGCCTGGTGCCTGGGGCTGTTCCTCCCCAGGGGCAAGACTTTGCGTTTCCCATTGTTGAACAAAATGGACTTGGAAGTGGCTCTCAGCATCCAGCCAGTATGGAGCAGACCCTACCCAAACCTGCTGCTGGGAACAAGGCACGGCAGAGGGCGACAAGGAGCAAGGGAACAACCACAGTGCCCATGCGTCATGGAGCAGGGACCAGGCTCTGTCCCTTCTGTTTCACCTCCCAACAGCTGTACTTACATCCACTGCAGGAGACAACTCCAGCCCTCCACGTCTCAGATGATACAATCCATGCCTCCTCCACCATGTCCAGGACTGGACAAGAGCACCAAGCGCAGCGCAGTCATGCCACCCTGCCACAGCCAGGCAAAAGACAACACATGCCACTAGGGAAGCATCACCTTCTTTAATTAAAAATAAAAATACACAGAAGTACAGCCTGCCACATGGATGCTAGATGGCAGCTCTGGGCTGGGCAGAAGATGAGCTCCCATCAGCCATGGACTCCTCTCCACCAAGGCTGGGGCAAAGCCCCACTCTGTGCCAAGCCTCCATAACACGCCACAGTGCCCCACCAAGCCAGGCAGTCCTGGTGGAGCTCCTGCTCTGCCACAGCGGCTTGACTTCTCTGCCCAGAGCTGTGCAGATTCAAAAGGAACAATCCCAGAGGGACCTGCAAAAGCCTAGAGCTCTCCTTGGCCTCCTCTTCCTCACTCACCACCCCTGAGGGTCAGGAAGCAAACATGGCACCAGCATGAAGACAGTCCTCGTGACACCAATCCTGCAGCCCAGGCCAGGACAGGCAGCGGCACTAGCAGAGGGGAGCCAAGGAAGCCCTGGGAAAGGCACAGTGGGAAGTGTATTTGCAGATGGAGAATGTTTTAGTTTAGCATTTCTGTCCCAAGAACAGAGCTGAGGGTTTTTCACCCAAATATGATGGTATCTGTAGGGCGCAGCCAGACAGCCCGCCCCCACAGGGAGCCCCCAGGCCCCATCATGCACGTCGTGCCTTCTTGCTTTTCTTTTTCTCCTCTTTGACAGCAGTGTCGTGGGCTTTCCTCTTCGCAGCAAGTTTGTTCGCCTGTGGAGAAACCCCCGAGACCCACAGTCAGACCAGTCTGCAGACACTGAGGACTGCTCTACCCTTAGTCCCACCAAACCCTCCAGCTGCATGTGGGGGAGATGGACCCATCTGCTGCCAGCAGCCGGGTCAGGCATCAGGCACACAGAGGGGTGGCAGCTTCACATGCTGAGCACAAGCCATGGTCCTGAGGGAGCATGAGGAGCTCTGCCCTGCTAGAGTCGAGAGACCGCAGCCTGGCAGGTCTCTGGTGGGATGCTGGGGAAAAGGCTTGTAGAGTCTCATCCTTGCCCACCTTTGCTCAACGCCCTCACCAGGTACAGGAGGAGCGGCATGAGCAGCCCAGAGCTGGCACAGTATCAGAAGCAGAGGCTGCTTCCTCTCCACTGAGATGGGGTCAGACCCAGCTTTAGCAATCCGTAGTTGCAAGCTGATTTGGGAAGAGCTAGCACCAGGATCCAGGCAAGGGTCCTTGGTGCAGAGCAGCCCTATGCTGTTACCTCTCGGACTTTGCGCTTCTTGCCAAACATGATCTTCTTGTAGAGATATTTCTCCCTTTTCTTCATCATCATGATAGCCAGACGCTTCTCCTCGCTTTGCTGCTCCTGCTCCAGGCGCTGCCTGTCCTCCAGCCGCAGCTTGCCAGCGGTCACCTTCACAGGAAGCAGCTGCGGGACAGTCGGAGAGCTCAGGACCCCGGGAGCCCAACACCCCTCCCCAGGGACAGACGTTTCCATGCCATTCACTGGGTGCCATGGAAGAACCGCAGCACCTTCCAGACCAGGCTGCAGGTCCCAAGCATGAATGGGAGCTGCAGCTCATGAACCTAAGTCCAGGACCCAGAAGTGTGGCAGCTGCCGCAGGAGGAGCACAGCCACAGAGGTCCCAGTGCAGGGACTTGGCTGGGACGCCCCACAGCAAGCAGAGCCCCAGCAAGGACAGAGGTCACCAGAGCTACTTCCTCCCAGGTCTCCCAGCCCACTGTTGGGAACCGTACCTTGCTGCTCTGAGTCTTCTGCTCTTCCATCTTCTTTAATTTCATCTCCTCTTCCTTTTCAGACTCATCTTCCTCCTCCTCTTCCTCCTCTTCTTTGTCATTGCCATCCTCCTCTTCCTCTTCTTCATCCTCCTCCTCACTCTCTTCATCTACAGAGAGACCTCTGTTACCAACAGGAGAGCGGTCGCTGGCCCTGGAGCAGGTACAGCTCTGCCGAGGAGGCAATGCTACCTGGCTCCTCTCCTCCTCTGACCTCGATGCCTTGCATCACCTGGGTTGTCGCCCCTCTGCATGGCCAGCAGCTTCAGCTTCTCAGGAGGGATGTAGTCTCCTTCCTGCTCTGTCACGAAGGGCGAGAGATGTGGGGGCAGCAGCACGCCAGGGAAATAGTCAGCCACGGGGAGGCACAGCTTGGCATTGACGGAGTCAAAGACCCACTGAGGCTGTAGGTAATACCTGCGGGGCAGAGGGACACAGGGTCAGACTCCTTCCTCCTACTCCAGGCTCTGGAGCCCATGGGGCTGCAAGGGAGCAGAGCACGTGACAGCTCTTTGATGGCCAGGGATGCCTGCTAACGCAGGTGGCCATTCTGGGGACAGCCACCTGCCTCACCCACCTGCCAACAACCTGCTGCTCCACCCGGGGCCGGTCAACAATCTGGTGAGTGATGGAGGGGTCACTCACATCATAGGTGGCACCAATGCACAGGGACTTGTCCCAGGAGACCTGGCCACCAAAGCACCTGCCAGCAAAACCCACTGAGTATTCAGGCAGACAGGAGGGACCCTCAGGGTCACCTTGCCTGTGGGACATCAGGCAGACTGGCCTCAAAAGTCCCGATAGAGAAGCTGGGGAGGCCAGCATGGGGTAGCAGGGTTGCTGAGGGACAGCCTGCCCACTATGTACCGGATGATGAAGGCCAGTGGCTCTCGCGGCACCTCCCTGTTGAGGAAGAAGCGCAGCCCTTCAAACAGTTTTTTGTGCTTCTCCAGGGCCTCCTGCTCCTTCTTCCTTGCGTCCATCTGCTCTGCCGTCTCCTGCTCAGAGCAAAGCATTCAGCCTCCTCCCCACGAACAGGCCCTGCCAAGCCCCCACTCTGCAAGGGCGGCTCTTGGATGCTGTCCCCATCCTCCTGCCAGTCCCTCCCAGCACCACACTAGGCCCCGCCAGCCTTTGCCCAGACACAAGACATACCACAGACAGGATCAGTCAAGGCCAGAGCTGAGTCCCTGCCACCCAGGCTCTTACCCCCTCCACCGGGAACTCATCCATCTCCACCTCGTCCTCATGGGTTGGTGCCACCACGCGGGCCAGGCTGGCACTGAGTGCCGACAGTTTCTGCAGCGGGAAGAGACCGAGAAAGTGTCAGGCCCAGCCAGTGCTTTGGGGATGGGAAAAGTGGCAGCCTCACTGAGAAAGGAGAAGGTGATTTCTCAGAGCAACAGGTCAAAAGACCTCCTCCCAGCACTAGAGAAACATTCAGCCTTATCCATGTACTGTCCCACCCTGCAGTCCCTAGCACTGGGGCTTTTGGACAGTCCCTCGTCATGCAGGGGGTGGCCAGTGGCCCCCAAGGCCAAGCACAGGTCCTCCCTTGGCCAGCATGAAAGGGGCAAGTAGTTTGGGACCAGTCGCTCTCTGCCAGGTAGCAATCAGGCTCTACTCCTCAGTGTCCGAGTCCTCAGAGCTGCTGAGTGCTCCTTGCCAAGAGGGGGTGTGTGGTCAGACACCAAGGCTACTCAGAGTCCTCCCATGGGCCACGGTGACATCAGGATGCCTCACCTCCAGGTAGCTCTCCGAATCCATGGCATACTCCTTGCCTTCTGCAGGCTTCAGCTCAACATCAGCCTGGACATCGATCTGGGGAGAAACAGAAAGGTGGGGAGGCAGCTTTCCTAGAGCCTCCAAATGTCCCCGTCTCCACAACAAATGTCCTCGCTTACCACCACCCACACCAGGTGGTCCCACCAGGCTCCAGCCAGCACGGCACAGCATCGGGGCAGGCAGTGGCCTCACCTTGGGGGGGTAGTGCAGGTTGAGGGAGTGGTAGAGGCGAAAGTTGACGAAGCCCAGAAGGGTGGTGTAAAACTCAGTGAAGGTGGCCATCACACGGTAATCCACATCCGTGGGGTGCTGCAGGCACATGGGAAGGATGAGGACACAGGAACAAAGGACCAGAGCCCTCTCTGCAGGGACAGGGTACCTCCACACAGGGAGGAGGATCCTGCCCCCTTCACAGCAAGGTCTGGAGATCCAGACCCTGAGCAAGGAGAGCTCTCCAGGCTGCTACATGGGTCCTTGCTGCCACCCCTCCGTGAAGGGACCTACTCAGACAGATGGAGCACCCTATCCCATCATGGATGGGGATCTTTAGTGGCTTGATCCAGGGACTCTGCTCCTCCAGGTGAGATGTGCAGGCCATGACAAGAGCAGAACGAGAGCAGGGCAAGGAGCTAAAACCTGGCAGGGACACAGCCAGCCCCAGAACAGCCAGGACTCAAGAGAGTGAGAAGCAATGCTGGCTGGGAAGGACATGGGTTGGCCAAGGAGATGCTGCAGGGGCGAGCTGGGGAGGCAAGACCCAGTGTGGGGCGAACCAAAGGCCACAAAGATGGAAAGCCTCAATCCAACTGTGCCAAGTCCTGGAAAGCCCAGAGTGAAATCAGAGAGCACCGCTGTGATGGCGAACTCCTGTGTAACAAGAATCTTGGCAAGGTGCAGCACAGCCGCCCGGCTGCCTTGGCACAGTGGCACCCACAGCTCTTCCCTTGCCCCACCTCCTGCCTGGACCGCGCAGGGGACGCAGCAGAATCACACTGGCAGAGAGTGCATGGTCCAAGTCATCTCTTCCCTCAGCCTCATTCCTGCAGGTTAATCTTTAATTGCTGATTAAGGCATATTTTAATAATTGACAAGAGGAAATAAGGAACCAGGGAGACTGGTACAGCCAGGCACGGGGGACAGGAGTACAGCCATCCTGGGAGGGCAGAAGAGGGCTGTGTCCCTGCACACCTTCTCAGCCGGGCCTCGTGGTCTCCACCACAGGCTGGGCACAGCCTCATCTGCCTGTGCAGCGCGAGGGCTGCAGGATGGTCCCTCAGCACTTCCCTGGCCACAGGGAAGGGAGCAGCAAGGCAGCATGAATCCCACATGAATCCCGCTGCACCCTTCCCAGATACTCACATCATGGGCGAAGGTGTAAGGGGTGATCCAGGTGACAGGCTGCCCCAGTACCTCGGCCTGGTAGTAGATGCCCTTGATGGAGAGGAAGACCTGACAGGGAACAGTGTGAGGGCTCAGGGGAAGGAAGGCCACAGGTGCTCCCTTGTCCCTGTTAACCCTTCCCCTGTCAGCAGGTTCATCATGGGAGTGTCACAGACAGCCTGGCAGGACTCATTCCCCACCTGAAGCTGCCAGTACAGCTGGCCCTGTGATCTCCTGGGGCACAAGTCACCGTCCCCACCTCCATGACCCCTCCCCAGGGCAGGGAACGTCTTGGCCCTGTCATGTACCATGTCCCACCCATCCCCTACCCCTGCAGCACCCACCTTGCGCAGGGAGCGGGAGGCAATGACATAGTTGAGAAACTCCACGGCCAGGCGCCGGCAGAGCTGGATGGTCTGGACATGGCACTTGCCTGTCCGCGGGAAGGTAGAGAAGAGGAAGCACATGGAGAGGGCATCGTCCAGGTCCCGCAGCGCATCTACAAAGGTTGGGTACCTGTGCCCGGGCAGAAGGAGAAGGGGGAATCACACCCAGCTCCAGTGTCCACTAAAGGCTGCTGGGGGTGGTGGAGACCTCGTGTGAGAAAGGATAGAGTACTGTGGAGCACCCATCTCCTGCACATCCCACCAAAGCTGGTGACCTGCAGGCACAGGGTGTCTCTCCTGGGCACTTGGGAGCCCATGGTTACACAGGGACCTCCAAGCAGCTCCCTGGGGTTCAGGGCTCTCCAGGGAGGGGAGGGGAGGGGAGGGTGGGTCTCCTGGTCGAGGGGGTGGCAACACCCCTGATTACAGGGTGGGTATAAACAGGTTTTAGTACACCCACAAGGACTGAGTGTTGCGGAATCCCAGCCTGGACCCACCAGGAACAAGCATGCTTGTAGCCTGCAGTGCGACACATGATACTCCTTAGCCAGACAGATGAGGCCCAGACAAAAGCTGCAGGACTCAAATGCTGTGGTTGGAGGGAGATGGCGTGGCCCCACAGCTTGAGCAGCAGTGCAGCTGCCAGGTGCCCAGACCATCTCCCCTCCTGAGCAGAGTTTGTTGGGACAGCATCTGTCTCTCGGTGCTGTTTCTTTCTCACCTCTCTGCACCAGCACAGCGAGGTCCCAGGCACCACCGGGACAATGAAGAGACCTGCCAGAGCGGGTTCCCTTCCTCCTGGGTCCTCTCCTCTCTCACTGTCACCAAATTCACCAACTCCATTGGCATTATTCAGCCTCTACCAGCCCTTCCTTCAAGGAAAACACCGCTCAGTGAGAGAAAGAGACCTCTTAGTGCTTTCCTGGAGATCCTGGAGCCATCTATGACAGCCAGGCATCCTCTGCTCACTCATGCTTTGCTACAACCAGTGTGCAGCATGCTAGGGCCTTCTCCAGCCCAGAAACATTGGTTTCCATCAAGACCTGCAAAACTGCTGTAGGAGGTGGATTCCTAAAGAGGGATGGACATGGCAAAGGCTCTACAGGTCCAGCTGGCTGCAGGGAAAGCTTCTCCCAAAAAAGGATGGCTCTGCTGGGACTCGGCCGGTGGCTCACCTCTCCTTCACGATGTGGTCAAGCTTGTAGCTAGGCTTGTTGTCCTTTAGCCTGTCTACGGTGCTCCACTCGCTCTTCCCGTATGCCTTCCGGAGCTTCCGGACAAACACCTGCAGGGAAAAGGGGAGGCCGAGGGCTCTGCAGGAGAGGATGAGCCCCGAACGGCCCCTTGGGCACCGCTGTGGCGGTCTCATGCAGGATGATTACCTTATATTCCCGGAACTTGTTGACGATGGGCTCATGAAGGAGAAATTTGATATCCTTAAGGAGGTAGAAGGTCCTGGCTGCGGTGGAGCCTTTGTTCACCTTCTTCTTGTGCTTGGGCTCATGGGGGTAAATCCCCTTCAAGATGCAGAGGCGCCTGGTAATGGTGACAAGAGACATGTGGGGCTGCAGCACCTGTGTACCTGAAACTGAAATGCCCTGGGGCCCTTTCCCTCTGGTGCTGCCACCCCTCAGGGGGTAAAAACCCTAAAACTCAGCAGCCTGAAACCCTGGGACACACACAACACACCACCACACTCCTTATGGAAAGGGCCACCCCATGCACCCCCCACGGACTCAATGCCCTACTGCTGCCCCGGGCAGGGCCCCGGGGGTTCAGGGGTCCCGGGGCTCAGCGGCACACACACCTGAAGTCAGGCAGGCTCAGCTGCAGCTTCTTCCGCGCCCTGTTCCGGGTGATGTAGTTGGTGGCGGATCCCCGCTCGTACTGGGGAGAGATGGAGACGTCAGGGGGGGCTCAGCATGGGGGAGGTTCGGGGAGACCCGCGGCCGGGAGGGGCTGTCCCGGAGGGACCGGAGCTCCTGGGGCTGGAGAGGGAGAAGAAACGGGAACCGGGGGGACGACGACAGAATGGTGTTACCGGTCACGGCCAGCTGCGAGGGGGACGGACCGGGCACTGGCACCAGGTGTCACGGCAGAGATGGGCACTAGCACCGGGGGCGCACCGGCACCACGAGAGAGGGGTGCGGAGGGGCACAACACGGGCCGGCACCGCNGGGAGGGCAGGGCGGGTAGCGCGGGCAGGCGGCAGGACCGAAGTCAGTCAGGCGCGCCTCGGGTAGCCCACGCGGCCTGGCAGGAAGGGTCCTGCGGCGCGGTGCACGCTGGGCGTTGCGGGGCGGCGTGGGGCATGCCGGGATGTAGCGAGGCGGGGCCTGGTGGGGCCGGGGCGGCTCGGGGGTTCCGCGGGGCGCGGCGGGGTGGCGGGTCCCCGGTCACCCACAGGGACAGCGGTCTGGCGGGTCCCTGGCTGGCGTTGCCTCTGCGCTGGGGGTTTCCGTGGCCCCCTCCAGCTGGAGGCAGCCCCCGGGGTCGGGGCACTGCCCCCGCTCCTTCCTCGCCGGCCCCAAGGCACCGTCCCCGGGGGTCCCCGTCCCCTAGGGCCTGGCAGCCGGCTGCGGGGCGAATGCGGGCGGTTCTCGGGGGGAAGGCCCGGCTGTCTTGGCCTCCCTCAGCCCGAGCTCCGGAGGCTCCTGAGCGTCCCACACCCGCTCCTTTCTCCCAGCGTTTCCCCTGCCTCGGAGGCAGCCGGACCCCGTGTCCTTGCAGGGCGAGTCTCCGGGGACCGGGGCGTCTCCCGCAGGGTGACAGACGCCCACGAAGGGGACCCCTGGCCCCGGCGCTGCGGTGACGGCATTAGCGAGCCCTCGAGGGCGTTTCGGGCACGCATCCCCGGGGTAGGGGTGAGGTGTCTCCGGGAGGTTTTGTTGGCCTTAGCAGCCGGCCTGATCCCAAGGGTGGGACGCGAGTTTGATGCCATGTGGGGCTGCGGGTAATGTGAACTTGGACCTGACCTGCGGTGGATCACTGGAGCTCCTGGTTTGCATCCAGGTGGGACTTGGACTCTCTGCGGGGTTGCAGCCAGCAGGGTGACATGCGCTGCCCTCCCTGGGTGCTTCATCCACCTCGCTGTGCCTCTGGGTGCTGATCAGTGCCACACGCGCCCTCCTGCATCTCCCCTCCATCCCCAGTGCCCTCGAGAGAGCAGCTTATGTTGGTGGTGGGAGGGCACAGGTCACCTCTCTGCCCAGCACCACTGGTGGGACACCCATGGGTGCACCTGGCTGCGCTGTGCCCGGTGAGGGTCCCTGCTGTGTCCCAGGGGGGCGATGGAGGCTGGGAGCCCCATCCTCAGCCCCTGCCAGCTGCAGAGGTTTTGTGGGGGGGCAGGAGGGAGTCCCCATGGCCTGTTGCCCCTTTCTGAGCCCAGGTGTCCCCTGGCAGATGGAGACCTGAGCCCCAGCAGCACCCTGGGACCCCCCCTCCCCTTGGTTGCAGGGATTTACCTTTGGGGTTCAGCACGCCCGTACCCACCCCTCATCTGCTGAACTGGGCTGATTAATGTGTGTCTTCCTTTTCAGTAAAAATTCAGTTTCAGGCATTCAAAGGCTGTGAGGATGGCGGACAAAGGATTTTGGGGGTTTTCATCCTCCCCCCTTTTTTTTTTGGCTAACTTTGACCAGTGATTTTGACCTGAATGCTGGCAGTTTAGGTCTTGCTGCCCCAGCCGTGGTGTGGAGGGCAGGGAGACCTCAGTGCTCAGTGGGTTCATGCTGGGTCAGGGAGCCAGGAGGGAAGAGCGGCTGTGAATGCCTTATCTCTGCCTCGGTGTGGGTGGCCCCACTTCCCTTTGCTTCGCCTCCAGCCAAAGTCTCTTCCCGTTTCTGCTGACTCAGCCCCAGTGTGCGGAAACGGCCTCTTGCAACAGCTTCCCATCCCCAGCAGCGTCCCAGCTCGGCTTGGCTGGGTTCTGCCTGCCTTTGCTGGGCTGCCAGTCATGCCATGCTGTTCCATGCCACGGCACCCGCTACTCTGTTCCAGTATGTGGCTGCTCCTCGTCCTGCTGCAGGCTGCGGTCCTGCCTGTCCAGCTCTGTGGTGAGTACGGCAGCTGGCCACCGCTTGCAGACCCTGGACCCCCATGTCCTGCCTGGGGGCCCTGCTGGAGCCGGGGGTCTCTTCTGTGCGGGACGGTGCCTGGAGCAGGTCCCTGAGGAGCAGGGGTATGGCACCATCCCATACTCCAGCCCCATGCCCTGGCCCCAGGGAGGATGTTGGCCTTGTGAAAGTTTCACTCAAGTGATGAGTTTTCCAGGGCTGAGCTCTCCCCAGCGCCTGCTGGGGTTAGGCCTTATTCCTGTGCCCCCTTCCCCTCCCCAAAGCCCAGAGCCAACCTGCCCCACTCCTGTGCCTGCAGCCCCCCCTGCCACACAGGTCCCACAGGGTCCCTGGGGACGGGGTGCCACCCCAGCACCCTGTCAGCCCTATGGGCACTGTAGGAGCGTGGCTGTGCCCCGGCTTTGGGCTCTCCATGCTCCCACCTTATGTCACATCTCTTAATTTGTTTCTTCCCCATATTTTGGGGGAAGATGGGGTTTTGGAACTTGAGGGAGGGACACAGAGGGTATGGGGCACACAGCAGGGTCGGGGTGCTGTGTTTCCATCACCACTGTGGCCCCATGTAACCAGTGCTGGGGGCTGCAGATGTCACAGGGCTGGTGTTTGGGGTGGGCTTCCCCCCCCCTACCTGCCCCCCCCCAGCATCTGCTCCTTCTCCCCGGGGCTGTGTGGGCTAGAAGCCCCGGGGCAGGCGGCAGCAGCGGTGGTACAGGCACTGAACGCCCGGCTGCTGGGGCTGGCTGCGGACCCGACACGGGACCCCGACCCCAGTGTCTACCTGGCCCTTCGTCTGGCTGGCAACCATGACCTGTGCGGGGAGGAGCAGTACCTGGTGCGGCTGCAGGATGCCTTCCAGCACCGTTATGGCCAGTAGGTCCCGAGGGGGATGCTGGATCCCCTTCATGTGCCTCTGGGGGATGTCCCCTGTCCTCCACACCATCTCAGTAGTCCACTGATGCCGAGTCCTCACAGGAGCCTGCAGTCAGCTGGCTGGCCCCACGCTGTGCCCCATGGCCACCCCCAGCGGGATGCTACGGCTGCTGAGCATAGCACGTATGTGTGTCCCCCCCATGGGGATGGTCCCCTCTGCTGGCAGGGTGACAGCCCTCAGGCATGGTGTGGGGACTTGGGCTGCTGGTGAGAGCTGACACAGTGGCTTGCAGGAGCGCTGAGGCAGAGTGGCCAGAGACGGGGCGGCTGGCGCTGTACCTGCTGGGGCTGCGGGCCACTTGTCCCCTGCCGGAGCCCGGTCCCCAGCGCTCACTGGTGACGTGGCTGAAGTACTACCTAGAGGAGGACTGGGCAGGTGAGAGCATCCCCACGGGGTGACTGTGGTGAGCACCCACCTGTGTGTGGGCATGTCCAGCTGCAGGGCTACCGGCTTGCCCCGGTGACAGGACACCTTGTCCCATCCCCAGGGTCCCGGCAGCACGGCCACCCCCTCACCAGTTACTACCAGTACAGCCTGGGTGTGCTGGCGTTGTGCATCCACCGCAAGCGGGTGCGGGAGGAGGTGATCCGCCGGCTCATGGTGGCTGAGCAGCAAAGCAGGTTTGGGCACGCCAGCGGCAGTGCCACAGGTAAGGGTCCCTGGGGACAGGCGGAGCAGTGGCACCCCAGGGCCGGCGTGCGGCAGCTGTGGTGACACTGTGTCCCTGCAGACACGGAGGCAGTGGTGGTGTTGGCCTTCACCTGCCTGGAACGGGAGCGGCTGGTGGGGGCCAGGTTGGCAGTGGAGCTGCGGGCAGCCGTGCGTAGGGCGAGGAGGAGGATGGTCGAGGCACAGGGCCGGGACGGCTTCTTTGGCAATGTCTACAGCACCCCGTGGGCCATGCAGGTGGCTGTCATGTGTGGGGGGCCTCCAGGGTGGGGTGTGGGTGCAGGCATGGGTGGGAGTGGGGTTGCAGGTGCAGGTGTGGCTGCAGGCAGGGGTGGAGTTTTGGGACACAGGTGTGAGTGGGTGCATGAGTGCAGGACTCGGTGTGTGCTCAGGTGTGGGCATGGGTGCAGGTGCGACTGCAGCTGTGGGCATAGGTACAGGTGTGGGTGCAGGCAAGGCTGTGAGCACAGGCCTTGGTGCAGGTGCAGACTGGGTGCAAGCATGGGCGTGGGTGCAGGTGTGGGTGCAGGTGCAGGCATAGGCATGGGTGCGAGCACAGACGGAGATGCAGGCATAAGCAGGGATAGAGATGCAGGTGCAGGTACAGGCATGGGTGCAGATGTGGGTGTGGGTGGAGACATGAATGCAGGTGTGGGTGCAGCTGTAGATGCAGATGTGGGTGCAGATGTGGGTGTAGATGCAGATGTGGGTAAAGGCAGGGATGCAGCATGGGCGCCTGGGCAGAGGCAGCTGCCCCAGGACAGGGGCTGGGCAGTCAGGCGATGCTCAGCAGCAGCAACAGTGCGGTGCCCATGGCCCAGGGACATGATCCGCTTCCTGCCTTGGGCCGCTGCCCCACCACCTTCCTCCCTCCCACTCCCAGGTCTTCATCGCCACCAACATGTGTCGGACGCAGCCGGCATATGGCTGGGCCATGGCTGCGCTGCTGGAGAACCTGGATGCCTTCACCACTGCTGCAACCATGGCCCAGGTGCTGCCAGCGCTGCATGGCCGCTCTTACCTGGACATCGCCTCCATGCACTGCAGCAAGGAGCTGAGTAGGAGCCAGGGCAGCATGGGGAGACAGGGCGGAGCTGGGATGGGGTTGGCACAGATGCCACTGCGGTGGTGGCTTGGCGTCCATCAGCGCTGTGGTGGCTTCTTGCAGACACGCTGATGCCCATCGGCCCCAAGCCACCGCCTGAGATGCCAGGGAACAAGATGGTGCGCCTGGTGGTGGAATGCCCTGAGCTGCAGTGTCCCCAGCGCCGGCTTTACGACCAGCTGGTGCCCACACCTGCCGGCGCCTCCCTCCTGGACATGCTCAGAGTGGCCACTGCACAGGGACCCCACAACTTCACGTATGTGGCCCCATGTGCCAGGTTGGGGGGATGCTCTAGGGTCCCTGGGTGTCAGACCTGGTGTGGCCACATGCCCCGTACCTGTGCTGTGGGCTCATCCTGGTCCCCACGGCCCAGCTCCCTTGGCAGCAGACCTGCCCCACTGCTGGCAGTGCTGGGGCTGGACCCTCACTCCCCTCTCCTACCTACCAGGTTTGACACCCAGGACACCCCCCAGGGCCCCTTTCTGAGCAGCGTGCTGGGGCTGGAGGCCCGGCAGCAGAAGCGGAGCTACTGGCAGCTTCTCACCGCCCCGAGCACCAGCCTGCAGATGGGTGAGTGATGGGTGGGTGTCCCAAGGGAGGCAATGGGGGTCCTGGGCAGCCCCCACAGCTGCTCTCCCACCGGGGGCTGCTGTCCCTCTCTCTGCAGGTGTTGCTGACTACAGACCTTGTGATGGGGAGACTCTCATCCTGCGCCTGAGCGAGTGGTAGAAGGCTGGGGGGGTTGATGGCAATGAAACGCCTGCCTTGGGCACAGGACCTGCTAGCTCCCTGCCTCCTGCTTTCCCTGCGCCCCATGTGCCAGCACGCCAAATCTGCATGGGGAGGAGGAGGAGGGACAACGCACGATGCCCTGTGTCCTACGGGCACGGTGGAATGGGAGCACACAGACCAGCAGCTCCTCCAGTCCCATTCCCCCTTGGGGATGGGGCAGGCAGTCACTGGGAACAGCTGGTTTTGGGGTGCCCAAAGCAGCTGGTTTTAAGGAGTCCAAGCCAGCACTGCTCGTCCCTGGCAAGCTGTCAGCTGGGGACATCCTCCTCTGTAAACCCTCTGTGGGGGGAGCCCCGACCATCCCCACTGAGTCCCCACCCAATCTGAGGGCTTGGGGTCCACAGTGGCCCCAGTCCTACATGCAGCCTGAGGGGGACACCCTGGGTGTGTCCCAAACCTGCATGATTCATGCCCTGCCCCCCAGCATTTAATCCTACCCC
Source organism: Scopus umbretta (assembly GCA_013400535.1). Taxonomy (NCBI): domain Eukaryota; kingdom Metazoa; phylum Chordata; class Aves; order Pelecaniformes; family Scopidae; genus Scopus; species Scopus umbretta. The sequence goes on along the minus strand of VZTL01055882.1, from coordinate 6,237 downwards.
AAAAAACACCCAGGGGCAGCAGGCAGTGAACAGAGCCAGGGGAGGCGGTGCTTAGGGTGGGGGGGTGCCGCTGCTGTTTGGGGTCAGGGTGCCAATACCAGGGCGGGTGATGCTCCCGGGCCGGCAGTGGGGAGCAATGGCGCCTGCACCACTGCCTGGTGTGAGTCAGCCAGGGGCTCTGACGCAGCCCCAACCGCCACTGTCGCCATGGAGGCCGGCCGTGTTCTGGCTACTGCCGACCCAGCTGCTCAGGCAGGGATGCACAGCCACCGGTTCCCAGCAGGCCCTGCTGTGCGGGGCAGCATCCCTGGGTGTGCACCCCTGCACGCACTTGCGTACACCTCCATACCCCCGCACCCTCGTACTCCCGCACCCAGACGGCCGTGACGCGGCGGCGGCCCACGGGGAGGAGCCTCCCTCCCTCCGCTCCCCGCCATCACCAAACTTCCCACTTGCTCCCAGCTGCCTGCGCTGCCTGCCTCGCACATGGCACCGGTGCCCTGGGGCTGAGCCCTGCCGCCACCACCCCCCTCGGGGTGGGTGAAGCCACCGCTGCCGCCGGCAGGAGCTGGGGACCCACTGCTGCCACCGCTGTCGCCACTGCCACTGCCGGCCAACTCCCAGGGCTGGTGGCTTTCAGCACAGCGCAAGAAGACGGGCCAGAGCAGAGAGTGGCAGCGGGGAGGGGGGGGAGTGGAGCCGGTGTCCATGTGCCTGCAGTCCCGGTGGGGTGATGAAGCGGTGATGACAGCTGGCGAGGGGACCCTCCGGCCCTGGAAACCCGACCCGGGGCGGGCAGAGGGGAGTCGGCCACCTGCCGGGCCGTTGCTGCCCCTGACCCTCACTGTCCTGGCCTGGCTGGGCACCAGTATCACCATGGCCGGCCTCAACAAATGGATCTTCACCACCTATGGCTTCCGCTACCCGCTGCTGTTGTCATCCCTGCACATGCTATCGGGGGTGGCCGTGGGGTACCCACTGGGCTGGGTACGGGGACCATTGCTGCCAGCCCCTCGGCCCCGTGCCAGGATCTACCTGCTCAGTCTCACCTTCTGCACCAGTGTGGCGTTGGGCAACCTGGGTTTGAGCTACGTGCAGCTGGATGTGGCGCAGGCGGTGGCCACCACCACCCCGCTGGTCACCCTCCTGCTCTCGGGGCTGCTGGGGGGCCAGCGGCACCACCCGCTGCAGTATGCCGCCATGGGGCCTGTCTGCGCCGGGGCCGCCTGCAGCATCGCTGGCGGGCTCCACTTCCACCACCCCGGCTGCGGCTTCCTCCTGGCTGCCACCGTCCTCCGTGCCCTCAAGTCCATACAGCAGAGTAAGTGCCACTCGCTTGTCCCCATCCTGCACGCCCACCCTCCCTCCCCTGGCACAGCCCCTGGAGTGCAGGGGTGCTGGCGTCACCCGCTGCCCATCCTGGCACCGGTGCCACTCCATTGCCACCCCAACCATCCTGGCACTCTGGCCCCCAGTGCCACTGCAGCCCCAGTGCCAGTCCCATGCCACCCTGGTGACACCCGCTGCCCCCCTTGGCCCTGGTGCCACCCCAGTGCCTCTTTAGCCCCAGTACCACCCCAATTCCAATGCTACTGCCTTGGCCCTGGTATTGCTCGCTGCCTACCCTGTCCCTGATGCTACCCCAGTGTCACCTCAGTGCCACCCCCTCCCCACCCTGTCCCTGGTGCCACCTTAGTGTCACCCCAGCCCCAGTGCCACCCTTGTCCACCCGGCTGTCCCCCCTCAGGGCTGTGCTGTGTTTCTGGCCCTGAGGTGACCCCAGTTTGTTGGTGACAAGCAAACATGTTGGTGTCCCTGTGGTGGCCCCCAGCACTGCTGGCTCCCAGTGACACCATCTCATGTCCTGGGGCCACGAGGGCGGTGGCAGTGCCTTAGCCTGGCACAGGGACACCCAAGCTGCCCCATCCCTGTGGGCTCCCCTCTCCAGCACCACAGGTGGCTGAGTCCCCTGTGAGTCCCCATGCTAAGCAGCATCATCCTCATACTGGGCCCTGCTTCCCCTGGGGACTCCAACAGCCATGGTGCTGCCTGGGCCACGATGTCCTTGGCAGGCATCAGAGAGGAGCCAGCTGGGTTGTTTTTCAGCTGGGAAGAGAGCGTTTCCTCCAGAGCTGGTGACTCAGGTGGGCACCACGGGGGACAGGCACACGCCCTGTGCTGTCCCCAAGGTCCCTGGGGGCACTGCTGGGGGCTGTACCAGGGGTGCTGTGGCCATCTGAGGTACGCCACTGCCCAGCACCCACCCTGGAGAGTGGCCCTGGGGAGGCTGGGTGCTGCTCCCATCCTGCAGGGGACATGGCATGTGCTCCCTTGTGCATGCCTGTGCATGGCAGCTGGCCCAGTGGTGCCTGCTGCTGCTAGATGACTTGAGGGGGAACTTGGGGACACAGAGGGGACAGGTCACATGCCCAGAAATGTTGCTGCTGGCTGCAAAATCAGCCAAAAAAAGAGGATGGGGGGAGAGGGGTGGAAGCCATGTTTGGTCCAAAATGGAGTGGGGAAACTGCCCCATCCAACTCTGCCCTGTGGTGTCCTGAACCCCTAAATCAGGGCACCCCCAAGCTGGGCCACCCCCTGAACCAGGGCACCCACAAACCCATGGAAGAGGCTGGGCCCCCCCCCCCATTTCCTCCGTCCTGGTGATGTTCAGGATTGCTTAACTGCTTGGGCACTGAGCAGGGGCTCGTGTTGGTGGGTGCCCCTGTGACTACTGGGTGTCCCCGCTGGGATGGTCTGGGTGTCCTGCTGACTGTCCCCATCCACCCTCCCCAGGTCTGCTGCTGCAGGAGGACCGGCTGGACGCTCTCTCTCTGCTCTGCCTGACCTCCCTGCCCAGTTTCTGCCTGCTCTTTGGGGCAGCCATGGTGCTGGAGGTGGGTCCCTCCTGGGAGGGTGTCCTGCGCTACAACGGCACCCTCTGGGCCTGCGTCCTGCTCAGCTGCCTGGGCTCTGTCCTCTACAACCTGGCCACCTTCCGCGTCCTCTCCCTCACCTCTGCCCTCACCATCCATGTCTTGGGCAACATCACCGTGGTGGGCAACTTGCTACTCTCCCGCCTCCTCTTTGGCAGCCACCTGAGCGGGCTCAGCTACCTGGGCATCGGGCTGATGCTGGCCGGGATGTTCATGTACCACCAGCCGGACCTCATTGCGGCACACTGGGCATCACGGCCAGGACGGGCCCCCCCCAGGAGGGAGTAGGGTCCCTGCTGGGAATGGGGGCAGGCGGGAAGCCAGGGGTAAGCACGGCTCTGCAGGTGCATGGGCTGTGTGCATGGGGCAGGGCATGCAGGTGTGCACGGCTCTGCGGGCGCAGAGGAGGGCTGGTGTGCATGGTACTGTGCACACGGATGCACTGTTGTGCATGGCTCTGTGTGCACAGAGACATGTGGAGGTGCATGGTACTATGGACACGGGTGTGCTGGTGTGCACAGCACTGTGTGCACATGGTTGTGCAGTGTGCATGGCCCTGTGTGCACACATGAGTGCTGGTGTGCATGGCTCTGTGTCCAGGTGTTTTCTGGTGTGCACAGATCTGTGTGTATATGTGCTGGTTTGCACATCTGTGTGCACTTGTGTGCTGGTTTGCACTTTTGTGTGTACACAGCACTGTGCACATGGATGTGTTGGTGTGCATGGCCTGTGTGCATAGCTCTGTGTGCATGTGTGCTTTCTGGTGTGCACAGATCTGTGTATATATATGCTGTTTGCACAGCTCTGTGTGCACACATGTTGGTGTGCACAGCACTGTGCACATGGATGTACTGGTGTGCACAGGCTCTTTGTGCACGTCTTGTGTGCACAGCTCTGTGTACATGTGTGTGCTGCTGTTCATGGCATTGTGTGTGCGTGTCTCTTGGTATGCCCAGCTTGGTGCGTGTGTCTACTGATGTGCATGGCACTGCGCACATGTGTGTGCTGGTATGCACAGCTCTGTGCACACGTGTGTTGATATGCATAGGCTCTGTGTGTGCAAGTGGGTCTGTGTGCACAGCTCTGCATGCATGTGGGCACATCTGGGTGTGCACAGGCTCTGCAGGTGTGAATGGGTCTCCGTGTGGCTCTGTGTGCATGGGGGCATGCGTGTCGGTGTCTGAAGGCTCTGAGTGTGCAAGCAGGTCTCATGCATGTGGGCACATGTGCATTGGTGTAGATTGTACGTATGAGCATGTCTGTGTGCATGGCTCTACGTGCATGTGGACATGCACGTGCTGGTGTGCACAGGTGCTGTGTGTGCAATGGTGTTGCTGTTTGTGCAGAGCCTTAGGTGCAGGTCTGCACATATGTATCGGTGTGCACAGGCTTTGCACATGTGAATGGGTCCCTGCACACAGCTCTGTGCACAGGAGCGCGCGTGTGTGTTGGCATGCACAAGCTCTGCATATGCAAGCAGATCTCATGCATGTGGGCAGGGGTGTGCTGCTATGCACAGGTACTGTGTGCACAAGTGTCTACGTGCAGAGCCTTATGTGCAGGTGTGCACATGTGCTGGAGTGCACAGCCTCTGCACACACATGTGTGCTCATGTGCACAGATTCTGTGTGTGCAAATACACCTCTTGCGTGCACAGCTCTGTGTGCACAGGGGCACATGTGTGTGTATGTGCAGGCTGACAGGTACCAGTGTGCATGCAGGCTCTGTGCGGGTGAGCAGGTACCTGTGTGCGCATGCAGCTGCGTGCACCAGCTCTGTGTGCATGTCTCCATGTGCACACACAGGCTAGGCATGCTCAGGGATGTGGCTGCAGATACACAACTATGCATCCAACTACTGTCCTGTCTGGGGAAACACAGAGCAGTGTGTTTTGTGCACACATGTGTGTGCACACGCATGTGCGTCACTACTGAGCTCTGCTGGCTGGAATAAACATGGGGCTGTGTGTATACACCGTTCTCATAGCTGGACAAGATGCCCAGGGATGGGGCAGGTGAGTGTCCCCTTTCCTGTCCCCAACCCCACTGTGTCATGCCTATCCCACAGGGCTGCCAGTGGTACTGCCATTGTCGTCATTGTCCTCACCATTCCCTCCTGGCCACCATGGCTCCGTCTCCAGCCCCATCCCTCACAGCTTGCCATGGCTGGAGCAGGCAGGTGGGCTGGGCTGCCTGCCCATCCCAAGGGCTCCCTCACAGAGATGGTGAGAGCCCAGCAAATGGGACTGGGACAGCTCAGACCCACTCGCTATTGCTCCAGGATGGCGCCAGGCTGCGGCATGGCACATGCTGACCTTGGCAAAGCGACGTCCCAGAATGTGTATGCCCTGGTACCAGTGCCGGCACACACGTGTGGGCATGCCCCGATGGGCACACCGGCACCTCTGCATGTGGCGTCCATGGTGGCTGTTGCTGTACTTACTGTCTGTGCAGGGGCCAAAGAACCCACCTCTGACTGCACTTGTCCTGAAATAAAGCTCTATTTTTCTTGGCTCCCGGGGTGATCTCCCACCTGAAGTGCATGCCGGCATCATGGCAGAAAGGGAGGAATATCCGGGTGTAGGGATGGGAAACTGAGGCACAGAAATGCCTCAGGAAGCCCCAGCTCCCTGGGGGAAGCCAGGGCTACCGTCCCCACTGCAGCTGGTGTCTCTATGCCCTAGTGGAAGGAATGCAGTAGTTTGGCAGCCCCAGGGATGGCACTGGGACCCTCATGCAGGACACTGGAGGGACTGGGTGATGTGGAGAGGTGACATAAAGCTGCACATGTCCAGAGAAGGGCCAGTCCTGTTAGGAGCCAGCACTGGCTGCCGACAGTGCAGCTTTGCCCTGCCCTGGAGCAGCATGATGCTGGCGAGCATCCTGTCCCCTGGCATCGCCCATCTGGTCCCTCTCCAGTCCAGTGACTCACATCACCCTGCAAGCACAACCCGCTCCCCCTGGAAACTCCCTGCTTGCTCCTGCCCTCTTTCCCAAACAGCAATTTTCTTCCACTCATCAGGGCGGCGAGTTTTGAGGCCACTTCCAGAAGCATCCTGGGAGTGGCTCCTTCCCCAGCATACAGCGAAGGAAGGGCAGCTCACAGGGCTGCTGTGGTGTGCTGGTGTGCCCACTGCCGGTGCCACTTTTGCTGGGGCGCCCTAGGGCTGCAGCTGGAGCAGTGCCCATCCCGCAAAGGACTTCAAGGGCCCCGAGTTATCAGCAAACGGCCCCTGCTCTGGTCAACAGCATGGCAGCCACAAACGTATTTGCTTTCTGGGCTCGCATTTCAGAGGCTTTTCCAT
>VZTL01055881.1:9257-27644 GCA_013400535.1 Scopus umbretta | reverse complement strand
GTGTATGTGTGTGTGTGTGTTTTTATCCACTCACACACTCTTGTTCTCTGTTGTGGAGAGTGCCAGGAACTTCTGGGGCTCACAGATGTCCCCAGCAGCTGTAGCTGCTGACGGAAGAGGACAGGAGCCAGCCTGCTTGCTCTCCCGCTCAGGGGAAGGCTGAGCTCCCAGTACCCTTCTCAGCACATGCTACTCATCCCTCTGCTGCTGAAGGCACCCTGGCTCCATCTCCCCTCTGAGTGAAAGAGTGGTTGAGCAATACTGAAAAAACAGGAAATTTTTGCAGCCAGAGTCCTCAGAAACATCCACTTCAAGTTGTCCAGAGGGTACAAAATGCACCAGAGATTTCGGTGGTTTCTGGAGACGACGGTGACCTCCAGCCACCCGCGTGGCTGCAACTCCTCCGTGCCGGTCCCATGCAGCTGGCAGCGAGAGAGTGTTTGTCCCAGCCAGCTCTGCACGCGTGCAGCTTCGCGGCCTCGGGACGGAGAGGAGCCGCGTCCCCCGTGGTTACTTTCTTGCTCCATCATGAGGCAAGAACGCTTCCCCACGGGGCTCATCGCTGCGGGTGCAGGGACTGCGCGGCTCCTCTCCTCGCAGGTGGCTTTAACCGCAGGGCTGTGCTACGTTGCAGCCAGCAGGTAACAAATGCCCTGGGTCTGGCTAGCACAGCGGCTGTGATGGAGACAGAGCGCCGTACTGCATGCAAGCTCCGGCACGCCCGCCGGTATTTATATAACATCATTTTGCTTTAATCTGGCTTTTTAAGTAAATTGTCAAAGCCCTTTCTGTTCACTAGGAACCTTTTTCTTTTTTTTTTTTTTTTCCTGACTGCACGTTTCGTCTTTCAAAGCTCGGCTAGTTTTGAGTGATGCCGAAAAAAACCATTTGCAGTGGCTTTTTGTTCAGTGCCTGTATTGTTCAGGCAAAAGCAGTTGTTTTCTTTTCGTCCTGGCATAGCTCAGGAGTGACTGCATGGTCTGAGCTCAAACTTTCTAAAAATACTCACCCGTGAGGAGAGATCCAGCATGGCAGCATTCAGACCCAGAGATTAACGCCTCGGAAAGGCGCGGTGGTCTGAAAAGAAGCTGGTGGCAGCATTGTGCCAATTCTTTGGGCACTGCAAGCCCTGGAGCTGCGACGCGTGGCAGGCAGAGGTGACCGGTGGAGCGCTGTGGGTCTCTCTGAGCCACCCGGGCCTACGTACGGGGGAAGTCCATGCAACGTGGGCAGAATCAGCCCAGGGGGAATACTGTCTGCAGGGAGGCTATCGGGTGACTCAGGAGTTGTAAAGAAAAGAACTTCTTGCTGCTTGGAGAAGCAAGGCTGAACGATGAGCCTGCTCCTCACCAGAGGTTGGTCTTTGTAACCACATCCTCTTCTCAGAGCAGACAGGCGGCTCTGGGGGAAGGGAGGATGGCAGAGACTAAGCAGAGCAGAGATCAGGCATATGACAAATTGCAGGAAAGCATGTGGGAGCTCTTTTTTGTCCCTCCACTGGCCGATTGCAGGAAGGTCCCCAGGTGACGGTTTTAGCAGCTGCTGGGACGGGAGACCTTATTGTTCTTCACTGGTGTTTACAGCCATGCCAGTTTTTGGCAGGAAGCTACAAGACAAACCCCTGGCATTCTTCTTTCTCGCTCGCTGGGTTTGCTCTCAAGGGGCTGATCCTTCAGCTTAGCTCTTTCAGCTTAGCTCACCACCTGATAAGGTCCAGCTTCCCCTTCCCAGCCAGGCCAGGTGTCCCGTGGGCTTTGCCCTAAGATCCTGGCAGGAGCATGGAGACTTTTCGTAGAGCTCGTGCAATACTAAAGGTTCCTGCTGTCACACCTGCCACTGCACTTCTAATGCTGAACTATGCAGTTGCCCAGCATCCTTGTACCTGTCTGGGCCCTGTTTAGTTCCCGTTCCGCTTTCCCTGGCCTTGGGCTCAAGTTCTGTTCTCAGTTTGGGTTTTTTGCTGACACTCTGAGGAAGCATGTTTGGGGTTTTCTTAATCTGCCTGGCATTGCGCAGGAAGGCAGAAGCTGGCAGCACCCTTAAGATGAAAGGATGCAGGAACATGAGGGACCCATCACTGCTGGTCTCACTGGAGCCTGCAGCACAGAAACTGGCAGCATGTGGCCATGTCCGCAAGCAAACTCTTGAGGTTGCTCTCATCTCCCAGTTCTGCTTCTCCCCCTACGATGCTGTGCCTCCCTGGGCCACTGTGCCCAGCCCGTGGTGGCCAGTAGCACATGGCTGACCCAAGGGCACAGTTTCCAGCCTCATCTTCTCCAGCTTGCAGCTGGGGGCATGGCGGCTGAGCTCTGCCAGTGTTAAATCCTGAGCCTTGTTCCCCTGCCTCCTTTTTCCTTCCCTTCATGGGGTTTTAATCTGAGGCCAGGAATGACGGTCACGTCCCCTCTGAGGAATCAACAGGCTGCAGCCTTTCCGGTGAGGGCGGCCGTGTGTCGGAGGCTGCTGGCAGCCAGTCCCCCTGCCACGGGGCTGATGGGGCAGGCCGGTTGGTGTGTCACCGGCTCCGCTAAAGGGTGTCACCCGCTTTTGGCACGGAGCGGATGCGCCCAGTGTTGTAATCTCACCTGGAGAGCACCTGGCTCCGGTCCAGCCCCCACCACGCTTGCCTGCACCCATGATCTCATAGGGTTTTGCAAGCACTGGTGGGGGAGCTGCAGGAAAGGCGCAGAGCCTGGGGTGATTCAGCCAGGGAGCCTCTCTCCCAGCTGAGGCAGGCTTTATTCCAGCATCCCCATGCCCTGCTGCGGGGGGGATATGTCTACAAATTGCAGGAGCCCCCACAAGCCGGGTCTCCGCAGCACTGCTGCCCCTTTGCCCCCACAGCCCAGCATCCCGGCCAAAGCTGCCTCCTGCCGTGGCCGCTTCCTCTTTGCGGTGCTGCTGCGCACGAACAGCTGCGTCATGTCGGCCCGGCGGGCTGCGCCGCCCTGAGAAATGACACGATTCCCAAGAGCTGGGATGGAGCTGCCAATGTACAGCTCCCTAGACTGAGGGGAGGGCAGCAGATGGCCCAGCCATGCTCCGGGGACCTCACTGTGCCTCCCACCACTATCGTGTCTCCCGGTGTCTTTTCTTGCTACACGTACGTCAGAACGGGTAGCGCCTGTGGTGTTGAAATCCATAACCCCTACTTTGCAGAAAGGGCGAATGCGCTTTCCCCGGGCAATAGGCTTGGGGGTGACTGGCAGTGCCATTGGCACTTTGGAAAGCTGTGGCCAATTCCTTGGAAAGAAAAAAAAAGAGTCCAGGGAGGCTGAGCGCTTGCAAATGGTGCCCACACAAAGGTGAAGGAGGTGCAGCCTCCAGCCATTGCCCACGGGCACCTATCAGCAGCCCCATGAGCTCGGTCTGGGGGCACTAGGAAATGAAATGCCACCTAATGGGGCCTTCTCCTGCCCAATTTCTGCCCCAGCCTCCACTGGCTCTGCCCTCTCCCATGCCGGGGCAGGGGGATGGGACAGGAAGGCCCTCATTATTCAGGGCTTGCTAATTAGATGGGAATGTTATCTCCATCCCAGATGTCAGCTCTGACCTCCCTCTAACCTTCTGGAAATCAAAACAGATGCAACTCTGTTTGTTTTAAAATAATAAAAATAAGCATTTGGGGTGAAGCAGGAAAACCTGGCCCTGGGGGTACAGCTGGGGAGGGAGGATATGCCAGGCTGTGGAGCTGGGAGGGACGGGCTACCCTGCCCTGGTCAAAGAACAAAGTCCCACGGCTTATGGTGGCTGTGCACGTTTGTTTGGGCTCTCTAATCTATATCCAGCAGCAGTCGTCGTGCAGACACGTCTTCCCAACCCAGCTGAGATCAGTGGGTCCAGAGGTAGAACTGATGGGGAAGGTCAGCTGAGTTCATGCTTTACCTCCCTGCCTTGCTTTGGGATTTACCAAAGGGTTTCAAAAGGAGATGTTGATCCCTGGAATGAGCTCTACCTTTCAAACCTGACCTGCCTGCCTTTTGCTCTTGCCACCTAAGGCAGTCCCCAAATTTTTTTGGACTAAAGGGAGCTGGATGACATGAACAGCTGGTGATTCCTGTCCTTGGTTTGTAGTAAAAATGTGGTTTATTGCATTTCTGTAATAACCATCTATAGCTGGGGAGCAAACTTTGCCTGGCTCTGAACTGGGCCAGTCCTTTGAGTACCTCACCCTGCATTAACCCAGGTTTACATCTCTATTCCCCATAGCAGGCTACATGGCTTCGCTTCCTCTTCTTTGTAAGCCCACAGCTCTGGCCTGGAGCTGAACACCGAGGAGGTCTTTACCCAGTACCCCTTGTCCTTCTGTCTGGGACATCCAGGCACCCTGGCCTGTAGCTCCAAATCTCCTTATGACAGAGGCTTGATGGCAGTTCTTGCTGCAAAATAAGGAGTGGATGTGACCAGCTGAGAACCAGCCCTCTTGGGCTGTCTCATTCTGCTACAGCCTCTGTAGCTTGGGGCAGCTGCTGGTCCAGTCTTGGCTCTACGCTGCCCACTCCACCTACACCACAGGAACAAGAGCATGGCCTGCACTGAACAGCCCCAAGCCCTCTCTCCAGGGACTCATCCTCATGGGGCTTTCAGCTTTGCAAGGTGGCCCAAGGGGAGCTGAACTGCACACTCAGCCGGCAGGACAGAGATGCCCTGTCCCTGCCTTCCTCCTCCCTCCCTGCCTGCAGATCATGCCATGGCCTATTTGTCAGCTTTGTACCTGACATCTCATATCCTTGCAGTGCACTTCCTCCATCCACAGCCTGGAGCTCATCTCAGCATTCCTCATTTCCCATCTTTTATGAAGATTTCAGAGGGATCACTCATCACGCCACAATCCTGATACTGCAAAAGGCACCGCTGACTTACAGTTACATGTCATTTTGCCTACCATTATCCCCAAAACAGCAAGCAGGTAAAAGTTTGAGATCTTCCTTCTTGCTTGCTTCCTTTCACATCACCTGCTGGCCCACTGAGTAATGAGTGGGTTTTTTTTACTCTCTGAAGGTTGTGCCTCACAATTATGACATCATGGCAGTGATGCACTGCCCTCAGGCAACATCACCAAAGCAGAACATGATTTCTGTTGTCTTCTAGTCCTAGCTACTGCCTGTCCTAGCTACTCTGCCTCCCTGAGCTTCAGGGTTACTGAAGCAGAGTAATAACCGAGAGATGAGTAATCAAGAAGCTACCTGACCAGATTTAGGCCCAACTGTAAACATCTTCTCTGATAACCACAGGAAGGAGGATTTGTGCCTGCTAAGGCACAGAGCCACTGAAGGAGAAGGACAGTGCCCAGATGTCCCTGGTTATGCATACGGATGGCATTCACACAGTGTGCATGCAGTATAGCCCTGCTCACAGAAACCAGCACAGCTCCCCAGACTTGAGTGAATCTGCACCCATTGTTATGACCTAAACTTCTAAGCCAATATTGACATGACAGGCAGATGCTCCGACTCCCCGTGTGACACCGTGTACATGCACTAACACAGGCTGGTACTGTGCATGCACACCCCAATAAACGCACTCGCAAAGACTCATCCTTTTACAAATAGGCAGAGACACCTGCTTTTCTCCAGGAGGTCAGATGGACAGTTCCTCAGGCTGCTTCACGATGGTCCTTTGCATTTGCAAGAGGGACATTAACAAACTGGAGCGACTCCAGCTGGCCAGGGGGCTGGAGCATCTGACACATGAGCAGGGGCTGAGGGAGCTGGGTTGGTTTGCAACGAGAGGAGATGGCTTGTGAGTTGGGGGTTTATCTAACCACTGTCTTCTACTACCCAAATGGAGGTTATGCAGAAGGTAGAGTTCGATTGTCAGAGGTGCTCAGTGAAAGGGCAAGATGCAAGAACAGAGACTGTGGATTTGCTATCCTCAGAGGTTTTCAAAACCCAGCTGAATATGGCCCTGAGGACCCTGATCTAACATTAAGGCTGGTCCTGCTCTGAGCAGGTGGTTGGACTGGAGACCTACAAAGTTACCTACCTACACTATATGATGCCATGGTAATCCTACATATTTGGCAACAGATGCTCCTTAATTCAGATACTGATTGCAATCACTTGCATGTGGGATGCTATAACACCCCTGTGACCAGCCACGCAGCTGGAGTAAACTCATTCATGCTATCACTGGAAAAGATGTTTTCTGGCCTCTCCTGGGCTGCAATTTCCTCACAGTTTCTGACCAGCTTACGTCTGGCTGCCCAGGACCGTGCATTTCCAAAGCCTCTCTTAGCACCTAGGCAGTCAAATGGACCAAGAACATGACCCAGCTGGAAACACCTCTCTCTTTTGGTTCAAGTCTGTTTCCAGCTGGATCAGCTGGCTGTGTCATCTGGGACTGGCAGTGGGAGTGTGAAGATCAGAGGAGGGAGGTGTACAGGACTTCTTCCTTCAGGGGCTGATCAGACTTGGGTGGGCTTCACGCAGTCATCAAGTCACAAACCTGACCCTTGTGAGGCTGCAGAGGAATAAGATGTTCCACCCTTGTAGGTTAACCTAGCCCATGTCACTCATTCCAGGGAAAGGGTTCACAGCTTCTTTTTCTTGAGCCACAGACAGCCTGCAAGCAGTTAACGGGTGGCTGTTGTCACAAGCTCAGGCGATGGGGGGGATTACCTGAAACTACTCACAGCTCCTGCCCTCCTTGGCTCTTAAAATCTGTGGTTTGAGAAGTATTAAAACTCTGTACATGGTAGGGAAGGTCATTACATCTGGCAGCTCATGTACCTCTGTGCAAACCTGGGTGTCTGAGAACTGGTAAGCCCACATGGTATTATCTAGCCCACTCAACCCTGCATTTCTGCAACTTGAACGTTGCTACAACTACAAGTGTATTATAGAGGAAGCTCTCAGAGCCTGTTTCCTCTCTTATAAAACAGAGATAACTGCCTCCTGGAGTGCTAAATATGACTGGTTTTGGTAAAGATTGCTAAGGGCTGGCAGTCAGCACATGCTTTTGTCCCCTGAAAAGCCAGCCTTCTGCAGCTCACAACTGGTGTGCCTAATCCCTGCCTCCCGCCTGCTGGTCCTTCTTGAAACATGCCAGTGTTTGCAGGAGGTGGGTGCTGTGACATTGCTTTTTTTTTTTTTTTTTATTTCTTCACCCCCCGTGGGAGAAATTGAGTCACACCAGGATGATGTCCTACAAGCTGGCAGCAGGCCCAAAAGCAGAGTTACAGCTTGATTCCCTGCTCACCATACACCCTGCCCCATCCCAGCCACTGTATGAGTGTGGCTTGAATTTTCATGTCCTTGGTGTAATGAACTTTTGTCAGGAATTTTGTGTGCATAGCAACCTTATCTGATGACAGTGACATTTTTAGTATGTTTATGTTCAGTTTTATTTGTAACCAGTTTCCAGCGTAGTTCAGCTGGGTGGATTTGACGGGGTTGAAAGATGTAAGAACCCAATGTGCACACTGGCAGCTCAGCCAGAGATAGAGGGGCTCTGAAGCACATCCAGAGGCAAAAGGATCTGCAACAGAGTTTGTGCAGCAGATTTGCCAGCTGCAGCCTTTCACACACTCGCTAGTGTCTGACAAGCGACACAGGGGGGGCCGAGGGGAGGGTTGTTTGTTTTTCCTTTCTTTTTTTTCTTCCGGTTCTCAGTACTATCACAACCAGATGGGAATAGGTTTCCCACGTCGGATGCGGGGGGACTCTCCAACCCAGTGCTCCCAAATACCCACAACATTACAAATGCAGACACTTCTGCTTCACCACAGCTCCAGCTAGTAGGAGGTATGGGGGAGAAGGGGAGGGGAGCCGGGTCATTTTGTAGTTCGAAATTTAAACAGCTGGATTCAGCGAGGGCTCCCAGGGTTTTTCCCAGGAAGGAGGTCAGAGGCTTGTGCAGGCAGATAGCCTGGGAGCAAGCATCAGGAGTGCCCCTTGAGGCTCCACCTCCGCAGCTCTGCCTCGAGTGGAGTGCTCTTGCCCTTATAAGGCTGTGGTTGTCACAAGGAAAAAGAGCCATAAATAGTTGTATGATCGTTACCTGCCTTGCTCCGTGCGAGAGTGGGCATCTTCCCAAGTCAGACTCTTCCTGCCTGCAGCTTCCAGGGCTCCCCTCCCCACTCCAGCTCCAGGAAGGCAGCATTTCCCGTGTCTCTGCTCACGAATGTGCAAGCCCAGGCCACAAGGTCCAATTTCTCCAAATGCTCTGCCGTGCATGACTCCTTGCCTTGGATTGTGCAAACTGTAGAAAGCCTCCTGCCTGAGACTATTCACTTGCTTTACAAAGCGCTGCGGGAGGTGGGCTGTGGCTCACGTCTATGTGCCTTTCTTCAGTTGCCCATGGGCCAAAAGTTTCCTTAGTTTGAAGGGTGGCACTTTCATTCTTCAATTCAGAGTGTTTATGCAGGGGAAAGTGTAGGAGGAGAAAGAAAAATGGTACAGCAGGGCAAAAGAAGACACCACCAGAGATGGTAAGCAGCCCTATGCAAGAGATTTCTGCTTGCTCCTTTTCCAGGGTGTGCGATCCCACAGAAGAGGAGGCACCCAGGCAGGGGGCTGCATGACAGGGAAGGAGCCCTGGTGACCACCATATAGGCAGGGTTCACACCACCTTGCTGAGCTTGGCCCTAATCCCATAGCATGGCTGTGGCACTTCTCTTGTGGGGTCCCCTGCAGCGTACACAGCCCCGGGGACCTGAGGCATGTGGGGGCACACACTGGGGGAGACTTAGCTGTGCCGTGCAACACCTGCTGTTGGTGTTGAGGGAGGAGGCTGTCCTTAGGGTCTTAAGCTTAGCAGGTGAGCCTTCAAACGGCCACGTTCCCCCAGCTTTTCTCTCTAGGAAAGTGATCTGAGGACATGCCCCTTCTGAGATGCAGTGTGTTCCCATGGGGAATACCTAAATGCAGAGGAGACCTTGCTGTCTCCTGGAAGGAGAAGCTTGTCATGACGAGGAAGACACTACGGGCAGAGCAGCAGCAGAGTCCTAGATCAGCAGTCAGGAGACCTGGTGTATCCGTCAGACAATTATTTGCCTGTTTCCTGATGTGGTTGAGTTTTACTCCTTCCCTGCCTTCTCAATTTTTCTCTAAGTAATGAAGCAATTCATTGTCAGTGCATATTTTAAACACTGACTCTCCTGGTTCCTGTCTTAGACCCAACACGCACTTCCCAAAAGTTTCCTGTGGGCCCCAACTACAGCAGTTTAAACATTTTCCATCGTACGTGAAGCAGCTCCATGATGTCGCAGGGTCCTTGGCTCCCTGACTTGCCTTGTCAGTCGGGGCAGTATCCTGTACCCAGCTCCTGCCTGGGTCCTGCTGCAGGCATTTGGGCCATTCTCAGCCTTTCTTCACTTCTAATTGCTTTCTCATAATGAGTTTGTCTGGTCTGTTGGAGCTTGGAAGCTGTTTGGGGAAAGCAACAGGAGCTGATCTTGGCTTGAGAATCAGTCTGTGCTACTGAAGTGCAGTGAGAAAGGAGGACTATGGACTGATGAGTGGCAGCAAAGGGGAGAATGCCTAGCTTCACTACGTTATCTTCACTAGACTATCCTCGGTCTCTTCCAGAGAAGAGAAGAGGCAAGGTTGTTCCCAATGAGAACTGCTATGCTTGGGAAGCTGCCACTGAGAGTTACGAGTTTTCCCCTAGACAGTCTTTTCCAGGTCTGCTGGCAGGCCAGGAGACGCAGACCCTGTTGGGACTGTAGCTTGAGCTATTCTTTCCCCAGTCCCAAATAAACACCACTCCCCTGCCTTCTGGGCAGCTCCTTTGGACACAAAGGCAACCTTCAGGGAACACAGATGTAGCCCCCCATCTATGCTTGAATATCTGGGTGCCTTCTACATTGTAAAGGTCTTGGGCAAACAGCGCTGTCACAGGCAGCAAGAGAAGTGTGACACTGGCTGGAGACTGAATCATAACGTGCTTCTCCTGATACTGTGGGTTAAAGTGCTTCGCTCGACCTTTCTCCAGAAATTCAAGAGAATAAGATTAGAGAGCAGTGGTGTGAAAGGTTTCATGCCAATGCAGGGTGTGAAACATTTAGCTTTAAGATGGCAGTTGTCCTTATAGTACAGTTTTTTCCATCATTTGGATTCCCTCTTTTTGAGGCAAAAGGACTGCCCCAAGCCCCTGGGTTTCTTTCTTCCCTTGCTGGGAGGCAGAGCGAGGAGGAGGGGTACCAGTGCCAGGGTGGCTGGCACTCCCCTGCGGGACAGCTCGGTGCCAAGATGTGAGGTCATTGCCATCAGGATGAAGCGTACAGTTGGCAGGGAGGATGGCAGAAGCCTCTCCCTTCCCAGCTGTTGTGTGTCTCTGGGTCTGAGTGCACACCAAGCAGCCAGCCAGAACACTGGCTGGCAAAAAGATGTCCTGCGGGCCAAGCAGGGCCTTTTTTTAAAGCAAACTGCTTTGCAAATGGGATGGATGGAGGGCCTGCAGGAATTACAGCTTGCAGCCCCTCTCAGTTTCCTCCGTTTCGTCCTCCTCCTCCAGGGGCAAGGGTAGCACTCATTTCAGGGCACGCAAACCCAGACACGATTCTTTTCCATCCCCAGGCATTTATACCCAGAGTCACTTCCAGGGGACCATAATCTAGATTTTCAGTTTTAAAGGAGACTTTACAGTGATCTGAAAAGACCTTGGGCTCCTGTATCCTGAAGAAGCACAAAAAAGGCATCTTTAAGTGCTTCTAATTATACCTTTTTCTTTTCCTCCTGCTTTACATATTTTCCTGCTTGGGTTTTCTTTTCTTTTCTTTGCTAATTAGAAGACTAATTTTAGAAATTAGTCTCGTCCACTCTGGAAAACTAATAGAAAATTAGTAAAAATGCGGTAGCATGAAAATGAAAGTAAGCCTGGGGAAAGGTAATTGTTTATAACTGAGGGGTTTTGTTAACTCCTGTGCCTAATTAACACACTACAAAGGGGAGCCTTTGTTGAAACTTCCACACCCTGCTTTCTCAATTAAGGTACAAGAGAGATCATAATAAAAAGAGCTTGGAGACAGCTGGTATGTCCCCTGCAAAGCCAAACCTGATTTAGCATTCCTTAAGTTTAAAAAAAAAAAAAAAATCACATACCTTCTTTGCCTGCGTATGATTCTTTTTTTCTCCACGTAATGCAAAACTCTTTCTCATGGATTCCTAGTGGGAACAAAAACCTTAAATTATGATCCTCATTACTGATGTGTTTTTAGCCCACAGGAAAAAGGGGCTGGGATGATTATTTTCAGGGTTATGATGGCTGCTAGAAGAAACTTTGCAGGAAAGCTGAATCATTGGGTGAGCATCTTGTTTTCATCTTTTTGTGTTTTGCTATCCCGCATCTAAGAGGCGGCTTATGAAAATTCAAAAGGCTTTTATACATGTACATTCCTCTATAAAGAGTCAAGGAATTATAGGCCTCTGTGCTGTCTTGCAATTAGCCGCAAACTTATGTACAGGTGTGTGTTTAAAGTTCAGCATTAGATGCAGTTGTAATCAGGAGAACAGGAGAGTAGCAAGTGGTTTAAGGATGCTTTTACACCATGTGTAGACAGAAAAGACAAGGAAGGAGTGGACAGGATTTACCACAGGTTGAATTCTACCCACTAGGTAGAAGACAGCAGAGTTATCTTCTTATTTTGTGGTTTAGATTTGTATCACGCTTGGGTCTGTAACTCAAAGTCCAAATATTCTCTTCCACAAAAAAAAACTCTAACCTTTTTTTTTTTTTTCCCCTAAGCCAGTGCAGCAGGCAGCAGTGCTTGCAGGACTCCTTCCATCCCAGACTAATGCAAGCTGCTACTGCACACATAGAGGAATTTCATAAGAAGCCCCCCAGCACCTCTGTCCTGTGGGTTTGGTTCCTCTAACACTTTCCTGTCTCTTGGTAGCTAAGAAATATTGCAGAGCAGGTGCTAGCCTGCAGTTGGGCAGCTCAGTAGCCTGCTACTTCTCAGTGAAGTATTGATTTTTGACAGGAATTGTGTTATGCAAACATGTAGGATGCTCAGTGAGTTACTTTCTTTGTTCCAGAATAATCCCAGGAAATGATGCTCAGATAAATGGGAAAGAAGGTGACTGTGTTAAATGGAGCTCATCTGCACCTTGGCTAAAAGGTGATTTCCCACAGCGATGGCACCTCGTGTATCTCTGTTGGTATTTTCTCACTTCCTACAAAGCTAATGCCTCACAAAGTCCCAGCTAATTTTCTGCCTCCTGTGACAGTGCTGTCAGTTCAGTCTTCTGGTCCATCCACCTGACCCAAACATGGGGCTGAGAATAAGGGCAATGCATGGATCTTCTTTGTGCCCAGCTTCCTGCACTGGCACAGTGCAGCATATGTTTCCGAAGGCAGAGCAGACCGGCAAAGCCGTACAGAACAGTCCATGCTGATAGTGGGAGGCTGGAGGAGCTGGGAGAATTGAGGCAGCTCTCAAGGGAGCAGGAAAAAAGTCCCAAATGTGGGAGGGAATCTTGGCAGAAATGAAAGGGGGGTTGTTGAGCAAAGCATGCACTGGCTCCAGACACAGAGTGCTTGCAACATGCTACGCTGAGAGTCTGTGGGTGTGTTTATAAAACCTGCCGCTGACTTGCAAGCACAAAGGATGTAGCCTCCTCTTGTCAGAAAAACGTGGGCTTCAGCCTTTCAGAAGAGGGAGAATGAATGCTTGCATAAGTTCACATTGAATTTTCTTTCTGGCTGTAGCCCGAAAGAATGGTCCCAAAGTTTGGCTTTGACCAAACCGACTTTGGTTTCTGGCAGACAAAAGTGGTGTCTTTAATTGTGGCAGGCTATAAACGAGTTAGTTCCCCTGCAGTTCCCACTACAAAGCTACAATAAGAATCTGGATGACTTTCTACAGCACTGGAAAAATCCCTTGTTCCTAGGATCTCTTGGGCATACTAGAGTACTTCAAGCTAGTTTCATTTTGTCCTCAGCCAGCTCCCTGGAATGAGAACCACAGAGCCACTTCGTTTGAGCAAATATTTGGCCTTGATTGCTATTGCAGGCTGAGCCCCAAAACAAACAGCAAACATGAGGTAAGCTGAGAGGCACCATTAGTGGAGCAAAAGGTCACACAGTAACCTCAGGAAAGGCAGCAAGCTGAAAGTAGGGGTGCTCTCATGTTTTTGTAGGGAGGAAAAAAGTAAGGGGAGACTCAATTCCTGCTGTAGGAAGAAGCTTGGAGAGAGGAAGAGGGAAGCGAACACCCAGTTAGATGCCTTTTGTTTAGAGGTCCATAAAGGTGACTGATGCTGAAAGGCAATTAAAACAATGAAAAAAAAATGTGAAGAAGCTAAACACTATCACCTTTCTGTATTCTCTGAACCTAGTCCTGTTTTCCAAATAGTGTAGTCACCCTGCTACTGAATTCTTGGTTCTGTGGAAGCACGGCCCAGCCTGAGATGTAGGGAAGGAAAGGAGAAGCAAAGGTGGCATGAAGCTCTCCACGGCCCTACCTTATCAGGATGAATTAAACAGAGTTTAGATGGATTTGTCAATCTCTTTAAAGTAGTTTTTCCTTATCAATATCTGACCCAAGCCTGGCAAGTATGTTTGCTACCTGAGCGTCACAAGCATGACCTGTGCAGGGTGACAGGGGGGCTGGGGAGAGATGTTATTCTCCTTTCAGCTTATCCTCTGCTGAGTAAGAAGAACACCGCCAAGCACTTCTAAACTCAGGAATCTGAAGCATTTCTTACCCCCTCTGAGAAAGGAAGAAGGAAAAGGAGGTATTTGAGATGTTAATAAAGGATCCTTAGCAATTGTTGAGCCAAGGAGCTGTGAGGCCCGGACAGAAAAGCCTGAAATTACGTGCATCATCGTACTTGCTCAATTATCGCTGAGGGAGCTAAGCCATAACAGACTGTGTGAAAATGCTCAGTTCGTTTTCTGCAGCAAAGGGTTGCCATGCTTATTTAAGGCAGGTAACGGGATGTGTCCTGCTGCCGTTTTGGACAAGTCTGGTTAGGCCAAAGGCAGAAAACTCAAGATTCCAAATCTCAGATTTGGGGCAAAGATACTTTTGCTGGATGGCTTGTATTCCTGTTGGCCCTTTTGTATAATGGTGTTGGATGCCAGCTTTCTCAAAATGTAAAGCTGGATAGAAAACAGTGAGCAGCAAGAGAACAGGGCCAGAGGAAGCAAGGTTAGGAAGGGGATATACTGAACTAAAAAAAAATGCCTGTTGCTTAGCATTGTGCTTGCATATAGAAGGCAGAGATGATTACATTAGAATTCCTTGGAGCTAAAGAGCTCTGGGCCATTATTCTTAGTATGTCAGATCAGGAATGTAGTGTCTCTAACCATGCATAATGGAGTTGTAATCCCACCTCAGGGTCTGAAGGAACTCACAAGCTCCAAGAAGAGTTTTCCTCTGCCTAAGACAGAAGCTTTCATTTAGGTGTGTTTCTGAGGATACTTCCATAACTTCAGTCAGAGCACAGCTGTTTGATAACCTGCTTCCCCAATAAGGGTCCCTTCTACCAGATGGTGTCACTCCCATTTTATTGGAAGAAGGGACTCTAGCAAAGGTAAATATACTTACTGTGCTACATAACCATGGGTAGATTTATGCCTCAGGTATGCCAAACAAGGAGAGATACTGTATGTAAAAACTTTGTTTTTCAGCTGCAGATCTTGTCATTAACGTGTTAAGAAAGCAAAACCATGTTCCTCTCTTACTAAAGCTGAAGCAAGAACCACAATGAGGGAGCAGGAGTTCAGCAGGTTGTTCACACGAGGCTGTGTGGGTGGAGGGTTGGGGAGAGGTAAAAGTAGAATAACTGTTTTGAATGCTAGAGTATGCCAGGTATGGCTCCTCCCCTCCTCCCCAGTCTTGGGGGGCATGTATAGCTCCCTCTTAAATTTTCTCCATCAGCAAAGTCAATCTGAAAGACTCCTGTCACAGTGACTCAGTTTAATCCCTTCAGCTGTGCTGATGCATCTCTCTGTGGGCCTATAAACTAGATCAGTGAACTGATCTTTTTTCTTAACCTTCTTTTCTAACTCTGCTTCAGTGATCCAGTTTACAATATGGCTTCTGAAACATCTGCATCAGCACTGCTGGAGCAGTGGTGAACTATGACACAGTACTAGAAACAGATGGCTATGGGAGAATAGACATCTTAAACCAGCTTCGCTGATGAAGCCCTCTTTGGAATCGCATTCCAACATACGAACACAAGCCAACTAAGCCGTACCTTTTCCACAGCCATGCTGGAAGTTGGGTAGTCATGCTAAAGGAAACATCATTTTCCAAAAAAAAGGCTACTCTCCTCCTAACATCTCCTACTGGCTGCTTCTGAGACAGGTTGCCAGGCCATGTTTCCCTTAGTGTGGTGCAGTGCAGCTCTTTTATGTCAGCTGCTCCTTGTAGAATTCAGATGAACAGAGCAAGAACTTGGGCTTAAACGGTTAGTCACTAAACCTGTAAGCTCTGACCCCCTAGTGGAAACATCACTTGCTTTCACTCCTTCCACATCTTAAGATCAGGTCTTTCCACCTTCTGCACATTCACAGTTTGGATTTGGCATTTGTTACAGGAGCAGAAAAATAAAGATTTGGTATACGGGGAAAAGGAAGTTATCTGCTAAGAGATGGTGCCTAAATCGCAGACAAATTTCAGGTTGTTCAGAGGACATAAGCGTGAAGTCCGCAGACATGTGTGGCTTTCTTCTGCAGAGCCGCCTCCAAAGAGCCATTTCTTTTGTTACAGTACATAAAAACCCTTCAAGTTCTCATTTGCATTTGTAGCTGCTGCTTTGTATGGGTGTACATATTAAAGCCACTTGAGAGCTGCTTTTTTGGAGAAATTCTAATTATGAATCTACACTGAAACTACTGATGTTTCAGGCTTTTGCAAAAGCAGAGCTCAGGCTTCTTAGCAATACCAGATTGTGACATTCTCCAGATCTGTACACGTGCGGTTTCTGCCTAAAGCCACTGCGGTTAGCATTTAGCAATGTGACTTCTCTGATGAAGTAAACACCTTTTGTCTCTGTCACTCTTCTTCTTTCACTCTCAATCTTGTCAGTAAGAAACTAGTTTTGGAAGAGATTTCCTCTGCCTCGCAAAGCATTGGAAATCATTCACCAAAATTACTCTAGCCACTTTACCTGTCTGTCAGATATAGAAATCAAATGTCCCTGCATTTATTGTTGATCACAGAAGTGCAGGCTTCTCCCAGGCATTGCCGTTTGCTGACAAACTTAAGCCCAATTGTCTTGGCTAAGACCAGTGTAGGGGAAAACACTGTAGTTGAGCCAAGTGGGCATTTGCTTGGTCTGCAGTTAAGGCTGGCAAATTGAAGAGGCAATGGTCGTTGCTTAGTAGATTTTTTTCCCCTTTAGAAACACGACAGTGCTGTTAATTTACTCCCACCACACTAGTAAATCTGTCTGCTCTGTCTGCTGCTGAGATGATGTGTTTCAGAATTCAATGACCATTACAGGTTTGTTCTTCCAAAGGATGCTGGCTTGCAAACATTGATGGAAAATGTGAATGAAGTTGATCAGAAGGATCCAAATAAACATTCTGTGAATTTGCAGAAAGTCACAGATGTATAAAATTAATTTGATAGCTTTTTTAGTCACACTTGTTTCTCTCTGAGGTGTGTCTCCTTTCCTGGGTAACTTCCTGCCACCACATCAACACAAAAACCCGTTGCACTTATTTTCAAAGTCATCAAGCTACGGAAAATAGACATTTCAAATCTAACTTGCCTCAACTACTACACATCTACAAATCTGACCATGAAAGAAATCCACAGAGCTTTCAAAAGAGGTGGGGTACACTTTTTGTTACAGGAAAGGATGGTGTAAACCTGCAGCAATCATTGTTCTGAGCTGTTTTGATGCTTTAAAGCTGAAGTCATCAAGAAAGTTTTTACATTGATTAAACAGGAGTGGGACCAAGTCCTCACATTTAAAATAAAAAAAAAAGAAAAAAAAAAAAAAAGCCAAACCTTAAGAAGACAGTGCAGCCTGACCTTAGACTTAAATCTTAGCATCAGGACAAGCAGAGTACATATGAAAGTATGAGTCAGAAAAGAATAAAAAAAAAAAAATACCCAGTATTGTACACTCTTCAAAAATGACTTTGTGGCAAGCATTTCACACCTGCAGTCATTATATTTTATTTCCCACATTACTACTGCTGTCCACTCTGCTTTTTGCATTTGCTTTCCCAGCTAAGATCTGCTATTTTCTCCTTTAAAAGCTTTATTTAGACTTGATAGTGACTGCTTTCCTTCGCTTACCTTTCCTTTCTCAGCCACTTGGCTGACGAGGCAGCCTCTCCTATTATTAAAAAGCTTTTGAAATATGTAGTTACCTCCACTAATTTCATTCTGCTTCATTTTCATGGGAAATTCAAAACCCTGTTGTTTGACTAGTAAATACCCTTTCCATATGTTCGTCACTTTTTATCATGGATCAAAATGAGTCACTGGATACTGCAGATCGTTTCACCATCTAACGTGTCTGGTTATATAGGTATCTCTGGTTGTCACAATTCCAGCTTCCTTTCATTTTTCTGCCTTGATGTACTAGTGAAGACCTATCTTGTATGTTCCCTTTTTACTGCCAAATTAAATTCTCATTTCTGTTTTGTACCTGTGTTTACATTTCTCATCTCTGCCTTTAACAATGACACCTCTGTATTCCTGATACTCGGCTGTACAAACCTTTCAGTGATTTCTCCCACTGCCTTTTGTGTCTTGAGATACAAAGGTCTAGCATTGTTTCCAAACTGCTGCAGTGAATCTTTCTAAGCCTTAAGTGTTTCACTTGGACAAGAGATGCTTACTCAAGACTCTTCTCTGCTAACTTCTCTCTTTATTCAAACTTCTTTCACTTCACTTCACTTGCCTCTTCCACTTGTGTAACTTTGATATTGTCATCAGTAAACTTCACCTTCCGTTTTCTGTCATTGGCACCTACACCTGCAAATCTGCTCTCCTCACAGAAAGCAGGAAGCCCCAGAGAGGGGCAGCCATATAATTCTGCATGCTTGTAAAATGTGCAATAAACCTCATCTGCATAGCTGGATCTAATATCTGGACTCATACATGCTGTATGAGTGCAACCTTTCAGGATTTTTGTCTTGCATCTTGGCTATCGCTTCCTCCTTTTTCCCTGTACTCGTCTTGAAGTTCACTCTTGAAGCACACTGTAGTAAACGCAGAGTTACACCACCTCTACCTTTTCACATCTCTACTGTTACGGGCATGCCTTTCTTAATCCATTTCGAGCCTCTTTTAACATCGACACCGGCTGTTCAGGCACCTCTGCAGTCTCAGGGGCTGCTTACGCCGATGCTCCCGCTTGCCTCACTCCCTTTATCGGGATGAAACGTAATTCTGACTTGCATCTTCCTACTGCGGTTATTTTGCACTGCCGGACAACGGGGGTGGGGGGGGGGGGAACTTTTTCCCCG
>VZTL01055880.1:32564-73322 GCA_013400535.1 Scopus umbretta | reverse complement strand
GGGAGGGGGAGAGGGAGAGGGAGAGGGAGAGGGAGAGGAAACCGAGCCACCGTATGAGCAAATGCAATGATGCTTTCCTCACCCAGAGCCCAGCAGACCTTTCTGGTGCTGTGGTTTGGCATTTTGTTCTGCAGCACCTTTAAATGGACACATTTATTCTGATGTTATGTGGAGCTGACTGAGAACCTTCCTGTGTTCAAAGGTTTAGAGAAAGCGTGGAAAAATAAATACAAAAAATTGTAACTGGCTGGGGGAGGAAGGAGGGAAGGAAGGAGGGAGAGAAGGAAAGAAGGGCGAGGGAAGGGAGAAAAAATGTCTGTATAATATTGCATATGCCTATGGTGCTAGCAAACATTGACATTAAGATTCCATGGATTATTAACAAAAAATCCTCAATTTAAAAAAAAGCCTAAACCACACAGAACATATAGAAGTTGATATCACACAGTAAATGAATTTGAACAGGAGTAAAAAACATGTGAGTGAAAATTCAGGAGTGAAATACCGCATCCTACTTTACAGCACACACAGCACAGTGAGCCTAGCAAATATTCCTTAGGCTATAAAATTACACAAAGGACTAGAGTGTCCCATTTTTCTTTTTAATTTAAAGAAAATAGCCAGAGCCACTGAAGACAGGGAATTGACCTCTTTGGGGCTCTCACTTTCTCAGAGATATTTCTGGTCAATCAAGCCTGCACATCGTTCCTGGAAGAATGACCACAGCCTCCACACTTCTGGCCTCTACCTTGGAAGCCATTGCTGATATTTCCATTACCCCACTGTAAGTCAGATCTGTCCACAGCCTTTGCCAATGGCAAAAGGTCATAAGTCTCCCAAACTTAGATATCAGCATATATTCTCCCATAAATTAGACACAGAAATTTCAAAATCCATATTCCTGGGTGATGGGGCATGTCATTCCCCCCTTTCTACTTCTTTTCAAGGGGTTACATGCAGTTTGGCCAGTGTGGCTTTACGATCCAGCCATTTTAAAAACAATTAAAATAATATAACATTGATTTTATATTTTTTAAGCACCACAGCTTGCAGGAGCACTGAGTGTGAATGGCTCCTTCCCATATAACATAGCATGTAATACCCCCCTGGGGTGGGGACCGTGGCTGCCGAGTATCCCTGCTTTGAAGGCATGCCCCACTTTCCTGACAGCAGGAATGGGAACAGACAAGTTTCTGCTTGGGAGCAAAGAAACATTGCAAAGCCAAGCGCTGCGCCCAGGCTGCTCAGAGACGTGGCTATGCCCAGCTGAGGCCGGGCTTAGCCAGGAGGCATCTCCCAGTGCCGACTGTGCCTGAGGTTATAAATCATTTCACTTTTCCTTTGCTAAGGAATTTTTTTTCTCTCTCTCTCTCTCTCTCTTATGGGGAAGGCAAACTCCCCTGCGAGGGTTGCACAGACCAATAAGACAAAAGCCTCCCTGCGAATCCGCCGGGATCCTCGGCACACTGGGGGCTGCACTTAGCCTTGGCTCTCAGAGCAATGAGGGTGCTTCAGAGCCAAGGCTGCACCTGGCTGGGCGGGGAGGCAATTACCCACCGCAAAATGGGGGGGGGGCACATGACACACACGCACACACACACACATACCCCCACAACAGTGCAGGGCCTGATCTCCAGAAGTGCTGAACACTTGTGAGGCAGCGAACACCTCTGGTGCTCGATGGCGGGAGTTAAGAGCATTCGGCACTTTAGGAGAGTTGTTAAGCATCCCTAGGAATCAGAAGATGGGGGTTTCTGCATGTGGGTTTTTACCTGCAGTCGGAACCTCGGATACCGCGAGATCCCTTTACACCTAATTAAGATAAATCGCGCAGAAATATACAAAGATGCATAATTTACCCACTCTTCGACTGATTTAAGTGTATCCCCGCAGGGAACTACACCCATTTAACTAAAATCAAGTTAGAAATCAATTTAGTTACATTAGTGCATTTTTGGTATGGAATAGCCCTTAATTTGAATGGGAATAAAGAGCCACTATGGGCCAATTGATTCCGTTAGGTGAAGGAAAAGCTTTTATTCTCGATATAGCTATGAACAAAATCAGATTCAGAATGCTACAGGATATTATATATGGGAAACTTTAGGATCTGTGGGTATAAGCTTGTCTTTTTTCACACAGCTCTGAATATCTTCATCCCTCCTGTGATTTCAGGCATTCCCATGCAGAGTTATCCCAGAAAAACCTGAAAAGGGGACAGTTTCCCTTCCAAGAACTGCAGGAGCTCACTTTCAGTGGCAGAATATGTGGGTCTCGGAAAGGTCTTTCCAATTTCTCAGGAGACACAGGAGAAAGGAAAAGCCTGCCCTCCAGGAGCATCCAGGGGGAAACTGCATACACTGGCAGGGAAAGGACTCGGGATAAGAAACCCCATCTCAGCTGGCTGTGTGCCTCCCCGAGCAGGGACCGGGACTGACTGTGGCTTTGCAGGTGGAAGGGGAGGGAGCAGACTTTCTATTTGCATCCAGCGGAACATGGCAGGGAGGAGGCATCACAGGTGGAACAGCCTGAGCAGCACAACCTGCCCTCAGAAGGAGGTTTGAAAAGTCCCTTCAGCTTCCTTGGCTGTCTCCCTTTCCCCCAAGGCACAGATCATTCAGAGGGGGCTGGTTGGTGCACTGGGGAAGCCTGGGGACGTCAACTGGCTCCAAGGACCTGTTTGCAGCCACCTCTAGCTAACACTCCTCTGGCTCCCATCTGCTGACCTGAGTACCTAAAGGAGACTCCCCCCTGGGCATTCCCATTTGACCCCCCTGCCTGCCCTCTCCTGAGGGAGAGATCAGGCAAGGGAGAGATCAGGTGAGGGAGAGGGAACAGAAAACAGGGGTTTTCCAGTGGTGATGGTCTGCTTATCCCAGTCACTTAATTTTCAGTATTGTCATTTCTTAGACCCCTGAAGATCGCTTGCTCATCTTGTCCCCACTGTCCAGGTCCTGACCTTCAAACATGGTCCTAGGAACAATGTTATGAAAGGTATATGAAGTAAGACTCTAGGTGGCACTTCAGGCTGCATAACTGTGACCTTGTCTATCAAGATACACATCATTTAAATCATAAGTTTAATCAGGTAATCCTTAGGCAATCAAGATGATCAGCAAATGTACGTTAGCACTGTGCAGTCTCTGCAGCAATTCCCAGTATACCTCTCCTGTGTGCCCAGACCTATCAGTTCCACTTCACCAGCAGAAATTAAGAGAAATCTCACTCAAGAAAATGAAACTACTCACTGAAATAAATCAGAAACAGGCCCGTGGAGTTCTTGCAAGACTGAAATTTTCGCACCTGAAGAGAAGTAAGAAGCCTAAATATGTGTGTGAGCCTAAAATACTACAGATGAGTGCTATAGCAAAAACCATAGGAAATTTGGCAAAATGCTGCACCACTCCAATACCTGCAGGAGAGATACACAGGGTGTATATTTTGGTTCTGTTGAAAGTATTGTGCTGTCTATTTTCTGTAGGTTTCATTGGTGTAGAGCTAGCAATATTTACTTTTCTCCTCTCTCTAAGCCCAAATGTGGCAGCACATCACTAGTTAGTGGGTGCCTCGGACATGTGTTTGCTTGACAGTTTAGTGAGAATTAAGCAACAGAACAGCAGTGAAGCACGTTCCGACATGCCTTTTGGAATTGGGGCCCAAATGCAGATGTGTTTCTCAGTGGACATCTGAAGGTGCTGTTCCACACCACAATTATCTAATAGCAAAGCTGCCAAAGGAGGACCCTGCCTTTTCTCACCCACAGCTATTTGTTACTCTCTCTCCTCCCTCCCATTTATCACTACTAAGTGTGCTGATACCCTTTAAACTAAATTGCTGAAATGGCTGGTATTAGCAAAACCAGAAAAACCCTGCTGATCTGTTTTAGACCGTGACACCAGATATAGCTGCCTTAACGTAACTGGGGGAGGGGACAGCAAAATGCAGTAGGAAAAGCAGGAGAGATGGAATGCACTGGGAAGGACAAGGACCTCTTCAAACTGCTTTCTTCCTACAGAAATGTTAATAGTGACTAGCAGCCAGATATCTATACTAAGTGGACCAAAAAACTCCCCTGCTTCTTCCTAGCTCCTCATCACTGGATCTGGTTTAGACTAGTTCACGATTTCATCACTGGGAAGTCCCGTAGGCTGTCTGGAAAAAGGCAGGGGATTCAGGGCACTCAAGAGATGCAGGTCCCCCCCTGCATGGGGTCCTCTCCTCTGCTGCAATACATCTGCAAGCCTTCAAATGCAATGAAGCCTTTACCTCGCCACCCTTCCCATGCCTCATGGAAGGCCCCCAGGAACGTTCATGCACCTGGGAGGGGAAAGTCTGGCCCTTTCCTCTCCAGGCTTCACTAGCAAGCAGCAAAGCTGGGCCAGCGGCTCCAGGAGGTCTGTACACCTTCTCCCACTGGGCCAATCCTTGCCCATTGGCTGCTGAACAGGCAGCAGCCATTTGGCAGCTGCAGGGGACTGAGGAGCCTTGTGAAGGGAAAAAAGTAAAAACAATAATGAAGGTGAATCCCAGCCAACTTGTGGAGGGTCAAGTTTTGACAAACTTTTTTGTTCTTTCACAATGAAACTGGTAGACCCAATTCATAGTGGTTCCCATGACAAACTTCCCTCTATTCTCTCCTAGGGAGAAGTAGCCTAACCCACCAAAGCTGGCACCACCATGCACAGGTTAGATATTTCCAGGTAGACAGAGGTATGAATATACAGAGCAGAGGCAGAACGAAAGTGATGCTGTATTCATATTTTATCAGGTTCTTTACTCTCCATCTGACTCCAGCTTGCCATGGTTGCAGAAGCATTCAATAGTCATGGGACTGGGCAAAGTGAGTTCACCTTTCAGCAATGGGGACATCAGTCAGCCCTGCTGTCCCCACCTTAGCCTCTCTGTTGCAACAGCATGAGAACATTTCACCAGTATTTTACTGCTCATTATCCTCAGTCTATTGCTGTCACAGTTTAACCTTAGGTTACCGCCGGGGATGAGGAATGGAGGCAGTTTTCACCCATTGAGCAAAGCTATGGACAAACTTCATGGCAGCCTCAACAGACATTTTGGTCCCTAATTCCCAATGAAGGCCAGGAAGGCTGGTGCTAAGTAACACTGGTGCATAGCCTATCTGACCTGCTTGTGGTCCTACAGATTGTTTGCACAGACCTGGTACCTTCTCACGGAGGAGTCCTGGCACCCTGGGGTCCCTTGGCCAGGTTTCCTCCAGAGAGCAGGAACCCAAGGGGATGCAGCATCACTGGTCTCACTCTGCCTGCCCAGGAAGCAAGGCAGCCAGGGCAACCAACACCAATGCAGGCTGAAGGAAGGGGGGCAACAGGCCCACAGGAGGGGCCCTGAGGTTACCTTTATCATCCTATCTATTGTGTTGAGGCCACCGAGAGAGCAGCACGCCAGTGCCCAGTTGATGAGACAGCCTGGCACTGCACAGCATGCCCAATGCTGAGAGCAGGGAGCTCATTCCCGGGAAGAGGGGGAGAAACACAGACTGTGTGTGGCAGGTCTGAGACATCACGTGTGGGACTGGATCCTGCTTCATGGCACTGGGCTGGTACAATACCCACCTGTGAGCTCCTGAGGCAGTTAGTCCGCTCCTTCTGCCTTTGGTACCTACAGAAGATGTCTCCCTTTAAATCTCTTATTCCTACCACCTTCTCTTTGAGCCTCAGTGTTAAACTCAAGCAACTTTTTTTTTTTTTTTTAATGCTTGCTTTTATATATATGGAAGATGTAACCTAAAAAATTGGGGTTTTGTGTCCTCTGGGCCAGTTCTGGACAGTCATGTCGTAATGAGGAATGCAATAAATGTCAGTTTGTCTTAGAAGACACTTGGCAGGGGTTTAGGTTTACCATCCGCAAACAGTATTATCTTCAGTGCCGTAATCAGCCTGGAGGAGGAATGGGTTCCTGGGACCTTTGGCATTTCGAGTGAAGTAAAGTTATACAATTAAACTTCAGTTAGGAAATATCTATAACTTACCAACAGGGGAGAGCAGTTAAGAGCATTACCAGCTGTCAGCACCTGGGAAACTAAATTGAATGGCCAGAGCACTGAGATATGAAAACTGAAGAGAAAAATCACATGTGCCTACTTTCTTTACGGCTGCAATGTCATAGGTCGTATGTTGTGCTAACCTGTAAGAAATAATAGGAACTTGGAGATAAAATATAGCTCCAAATGTGAACCGGGCATGGCACAGAAGTTAAGCAAGGACAAACAGATTACTAGTGCTCTGAAGTATAAAATCACTGTCTCAGAGACTGCACTCTTTAGTCATAGCAGCTTCATAAGCTAAACCAGCTGTTGCAAATAACACTATTAGATTTTTGAAGACATCTATTTCCTTGACTGCAAATAGAAATAAAATTTCTTTAAACTAAAAATACTCTCCCATGTAAATTTGGGGTTTTTTTAAATTGAATTAGCAATATGCGTAATGACAGCCTTTCAGAGATGTGTGATGCTTGTACAGATATTCCAGAAATATTTGCCATCACTTTTACAAATTTATCACTTCCTTTCTGAATATCATAAATGACTTGGGCAATGTACTGCAAAACAGAAAATAAAGAAATAACAGCTAAAGTGGTTTGGCCGACTACGTCGAGGAACTGTGTCCTCACACATAGGAGGGAAGATCTCTCAGCGTAGGCTTGTTGAAATGGGAATAAACAAGAGAAGCAGTGATGGGTTCAACCTATATCTGAGAAGAAGGAGAATGAATACAATGAAGCATCTCTTGACTGAGAGACTGAGGAGCCACAAACATATCCCACCCCTCTGTGCAATGGAGCTACTTGCATTCCCCCACAGCAGCGGATGTAGGACATCTACTATCACGTGTGTAAGGGTGATGTATCCTCACTGTATTGCATCAGCAGCCAGATTTGGAGGGTTGGTACAGGACACAGCCATTTGGTGTCATACAGTGAGAGGGGCTGGACAGAGTACAGGAGCAGGTTTGGGGAAGGAGAGCAGTAGAGGGAAAGAGGCTGGTGGGAGCCAGGGTCAAGCCTAGTGTGGTGTGAATTAAGAGCCTGGCTAAAAGCAGGAAATGTTCACACTTCTCAGAAAGCTTTACGAGCAGTGATAATGAAATAGCAACCCCCGAAGCACTTACATTCCCATTCACTTTTCTAATGCATCCTTTTGAACAGTAGCTCCTGTCACAGGCTGTTCCAGCAGAGCAATGGGCAGAGCATGCATGTGGCCCAAGAGGAGCACAGTGACACTCTCTCAGTGGCGTACACCAGCAGCAAGTACCAGCCTGTTTAATAAGACCCTCCATTGCTCCCGCCCTGCTGACTGCACACTGTGGGTGGCACCGGCGTGGATGCCTTCACCAAAATGCTTGCTTCATGTCAGGGAGGTGCACCCATTTCTAACTCCACTTCCCTGGCTTTGTGGGCACCTCCAGCCACACACCACGTTGAGGGGAAGGCAATGATGATGGCTGCGATGGAGCAAGCTTTCAAGGGAATGCTGACTCATCCCCATCCGGAGGTTGCAAAAAGCACCCAGGAGTCTCCCTCAATGATTCGCAGCAGATGGCGAAACTGAGGAGACAAGCGCAATACCTCCTCCACCTGCCATAGCTTTGAAATGCCATGGCCTCACATAACATTGCTAAAACAAATACAGCAATTAAAAACCTCTGTGTAATGAGTCTGGTTCTGCAAACCTGCAAACGTGAGGCAAAGCGGTGGCAAAGCCGAACGTTGCCTGGTAATCGCTTTTCTCAGAGTTATGTAATGGCCACATCCATAAAGAAGCAGGGGAGGAAAGGGAGGGAAGCACAGGAAATCCATTATTGCCATAAAGGGAAGGAAACAAAACAGGAGCCTGGACCCAAATCTGGGTCCTCCTGGATTCCTGACCTCCTGCCAGGGTAAGATATTAGAAACCAATACCAGGGGTGGAGCAGCCGTAACCGCTGCAGTGACTCATTCCCTTGTGAAAAGCAGAGACACCCAGACAACTGGCACAGCGCCTCGCTGTGTGCGTGGCCTGGGAGAGCTCACCCTGTCACGTAAACAGCTGGCACACTTCCTGCGATTAACGAAAAATGCAGATAATTTAGCCTGGCTACCTGAGCGCTATCCCTATTATTGTCTGATAGAAATGGAAACAGAGTCATCCTGATGTGACTTTTGATCCTGAAAAAGCATGTGCTACTACATGAGATAGCCAGGAAATGAAAGTCCAGATGGAAAGAGATTAGGAATTGCTCTTTGAGTTGGTTAGAATCACAGCTGACCTTATTATTTGGTGTTCAAGCAGAGGGAGAGAGAACTCTGAGACAGGGCAACATTCAGGCTTTCTCCTTCCCCCTGCTTATACTGTGGTCACCCATACCCAATTCTGGTCATGTGCTGCGTTCTCACAGTTCCCACACAATCCCACCCTTGTGCTCCCAACTTAGGGACGAGGAAGCTGTTCGTCACAGCATTCCATTTGTCACATTCATTTCAGACGATGATAATACCCAGTTGCAAGTAGCACGTTTTACACCAGCAAATATTGCAGTAGTTCTTCTCCAGATGGGGAATTGAAGGCTTAGGCGTGTAAAAAGACTTTCCTTTGGCCACCTAGCGAGTCACTGATCTCCCAAGTTCCACTGCAAAATTAAACATCACTGCCTAGGCTTGCTTTTAGACTTAGCTTACCAGTATATCCCTCTGAAGTCCAGACATGAGAACTGTGCCTAACAACCGCACCTAAAATTATATTTTTCTTGCAGGGAGAAGGTGGGGGGAGAGGGCGGTTCATGCCTTGGTACTGTACTTGATGACTCAAAAGCCTGCGTGCTTTCAGCATTTAGCTAATCAAGTTTCAGCAGAGTGCACATAGCGCTGTATCCAATCTATTTGTAAAATTTGACAAATTTTTGGCATCAGCAATAGAGAAGCCCGTTCATCACAGTCTTCCCCAAACTGGGAATTCGCAGCTTGATTGGTACAGCTTGCCTTCACGTGCATCACATGTCTCAAGGAAACAGTTTTACTTGTAACTTCATCTCCGAACACCAATGAGGAAGGTCTTTAGTGTGATAGGCTATATCCTTCCTGCACATCTTTTCTTTCTTCTCCTTTCCTCCATCCACTACTGCTAACCATGGGCAATGCTATGGAGATGCGTCTTGACATTGAGTGATACAGGGGCTGATATTAGGGACAGAGTTCCTTCAGAGTTCAAGGCTGACTTGCTGCATCTTTTTTTTGCTTTTTCAACCTTCTTAAAGCCACAGCTGGGAATTTTAATAGCTTTCCCAGCTGCCTGTCTGTGATAGGGGAAGACCCAATGTGACCGATGGCCTGCTATGACTGTGCTTTCAACTCCCAGGTAAAATTAAAAAACATCCCTGAACGCAAACGGGGGTTTTGGATTTGAAACTACACAGCTGCTGAGATGAGCTGTTGTTTAATTTTGGTGGCATCCAGTAGTTCAGTGTGTCCTCTGTCTAACCCGTACCAGAATGGGACAGTTTAGGAGGGCTGCTGTGGAAAGTCCCTTCCAAACTTGCTCCAGGCCCATGGGAATAGAGTGCATCCTCACTGCCCCATTGCATCGCTTCCTATTCCCCCAAGACCCACAACTGTTCACCAGCCCTGACTGGCATGTTTAGCCTGTACTTCACAGCTCCTGCCCTCGCACTGAATGTCGACAAGCTCTAAGTGCCCCGGGCCTGATGCTACTGTCTGCTGCAATATTATTATTATTATTGTGGATAGGATGATTATTAGTATTTAATTATGGCTTTATTTTCTTGGATCTTCATAGCAAACAAATGAGATTGTGATCTACGGCTGTTTCCATTTCAGTGTCTCTGCAGCTCTACTGCAGAATGCCATCATCCACACCTCTGATCCCTGTGAGTCCTGTTAGCGCATCTTGTTGGCAGGGGAAGTATTCTTCCACTGCAGGTTTGATCCAAAACAGCATATTCCACCATCTGCAGCTACCTGCTGGTGTCCAAGATGTAGCGAGGTTGGTGCTTTCTTTATCCAATAGCATTCGCCAATATTTATCTTTGGCACCGAGTGCTGAGGCTATTTTTGCTTCTGCCAAGTCAGGTCACATGTCTTTCATTGCAGGCACTTGGTAATGAGCAGTTTGTCGTACTTTGATGAGGTCGCTTGGGCTTATGAGAATGAAGCATTTGCCCATGTGGAGGTTGGCTCCCAGGCCACGCACCCAACCAGGGATGCGGCGACTGCAGCACTGACGCCATCCCTCTCCATTCACTGTATTGGCTGCTGCTTCTCCTTTGCCCTCGGTGCAGTGGTTACACAGGTGCCATCCTGGCTGAATCACTGTCTCTGTTTCAAGGTGAAATATGCCTGGAAGATATCCCAGTCCTTCAAAAATATCTTGATAACCTTTCAGCAGTCCTAGCTACAGAAGCAACACAGAGCAATGCCTGCTCTGACTCTTCATGGGCCAGCTTTTCTGCTTTGCCTGTGTAGTTCTTCCACAGCTATTGCACCTGGCCTCATGTGCAGATTATTTTTATTAATGATTTATTCTGACTGGTAGCTTCCTCTGGAGATTATTTCTTCCCTTTTTACTTGTCTTCTTGCACAAACATCAGTGTTTTTCCTTTTTTTTCCTCTTTCCACCCCAACAACACAATCTGGAGCAGCACTCCATCTACTCTGTGGCTGTGAATTGGTGTGCACTTGCTTTCTACATAGCCAGATCTCTCCCAACACCAGGATGGGATCTTCAAGCAGCCTCACAGAAGTTATGGCTTCTTTCGAGCATACCCCAAATTCCTTTTTCTAATATACAATCTGTTAACAAAGGAGTCAGCCATTTTCTTTGGAAGCAGTATTCTGATCTATGCTTGCCTTAGGTTCAATTACACTCTTTGAGGAGATTCTTTACTTGTGTTTTATTTAAGAGAGAGAGAAGGTTGGAAACTGTTGTGTTTTTTTTCTAGATCTTATATGAGTCCTCCTGATGTGCCTGAAAGCTGCTGAATATGTCCATGACTGCTACTACCATGGATGGTTTTGGTTTGTTCTGTTTTGTTTCTCTCCCTTTTCGTCTCATTTTACTATTATGATCCAAAAGGCATTTAGCTGACAAATTCATCCCCTTTTATATGCATCGTCCCAAAGATGGGAATCTTGGATACTGTTCTTGTTCTTTCTTCCTCCTTCCTATCCCTTTCCTTGTAAATAAGCACAGCCACAGCCCTTACTTCTGATTACAAGGGTAGAAGCAGCAGATCACCTCTGAAATCACGCTCTCTGTGGAAAGGAGATGAAAAGGCCTAATGGGAAAAAATTACCTGGAAAAAAGAAAATGGAAGAACTATAGACTGCTGCCAGCAGCTCTGCTGAGGACCCAGCCTGCTTGCCAGCAACTGAAAAGCTGCTAGCAATTGTAGGTGACTAAACCTGGGACATTGCTTCAATGTCTGCCAAAATCAACAGTAGGCCAAGAAGATGGCACATAGCAACTGCTGGACTTGTCTTCCAGTTCTGCCCACAAACTCCTGGCCAGTTCCCAATCCTGTGCCTCAGTTTCCCTGTCTCTGGAATGGGAAGTGTTGCTAACTTTTGTTACAAAAAAAGCAACACACTTTATGTATGTCAGGAAATCAGCAAACACAGCAGTCAGAAGGGATCAATAGAACAGATTGTAATGATGAAAGAGCTAAACTAAATGTTTCTTCCTTCAAATGCCTCATGCACAGCCAAGGCTGGAGGCCGGCAGAAATCAAGGATAAAAATCCTCTTCCCATAAAAAGTACAAAGCATTCAAACCATGTGCATCTTATCAATAAGAAGTACAATTATATGTTAGGGAAACAGGTCCAGTTCCTAAACTGTAAGCTTTGCCTCCTCCCTTTCCTTACAAAAGAGTGTAAAGCGCTTGTACAGGAACAGTTTACAGGGCCAGTCTAGACACTGAACCCAAGAGCCTGGCCTGGACTCCATCTGGGGGGTGGGCAACTGCCTCCCTTTACTTGTCGGTCACCATGTCCTTTATTGGGCCTAGCCTCAAGTACATGTAGATCCCCTTTTAGCAAGCTACTTAATACTTCCCAGCTGTGTTTAAGCATACTTTGCTGAATTAAGGCATAGGATTTTAAAAACTGTAACTATATAGAAAAGAACATAAAACCAAACATATTTAGCAGTCTAAACAGATTTTACTGTACAACTTGTACAACATGAATTTTCAGCTCTGCAGAGAGGTGCTTGTTTCTATCTCCAGCTGTTTAAAAACTGATGTTATGGACTGCATTCAAAATTGTTCCTTTCAGCCCCATGCCTGTACACAAAGAGCAGTGGGGCCACAGGGCACCCTGCTGCATTCACAGATCACACATGACCACATCTAACCTTGGCCTTAGCACACTTATGACCAGACATGTCTCCGTGTGCAGCTATGCTGGCTTCGCTACACACAGGTAGCAATCCAAGGAGATCTCCAGATCCAAGGAGAACAAATGATGGACCAAAACCATTCTCCAAGGTACTGTACAAACACTGGAAAGAAAAAGTACCTTGAGCCTAAAGAATAAATAGGAAATGTATGCCAAGAATACTAAAGAGGATTCAGTAACATCAACGTTCCTTAGACCTTTCCACATGATGTTTTACAAATTAAGACTTTTAGCCAGCCTTGAATCAAAAGAGGTATCAAGTGAAGATGAACAAAATAAGGGGCAAGGGTGGTGAGACGAATGTGTATTTTACCTTCCAGAGAGGAGATATTTCTTCTTACCACAGAACAAGATCAAACTGGTTTAATCACAGAGTATAAACACTAGGATAAAAAGCAGATTTAGGGTGCCTAGAAAGAGGGTTATAATTTAAGTACACCAAATTACTGTGTTTGTAATCAAGTAGCTTTATTTCAGATGATAAAAGACAGGCGGTGCCCCAAGGCACGGTTCTGCTGGAACTGAATCCACGCTCATGCTCAGGTTCAAACTTACAGGTGCAATGAGCCCCTTACTTCAATGTAGTGAATGTTTGGGCAAGTAGTTTGGGCAAGAACTAGCCCTCACAGGCTGACCGCTATTGCATTTTCTTACCATTTTGAAACACTCAGTATCGGGATTACTTTCTTTCTATTAAGTCTGTAAGACCATAGTATTTACTTCTTTCATTCACTAGGTGTTTTGCTTCAGCTATTGTATTCAGTAATTAACCTTTTCAGTAAACATCTTTTAAAATCAGTTCCTTACAATACTTCGGATTTATTTTCTGGAACTGCTTCCTTGAACTCTGGTAGATCCCAGCTCACATCTGGGGTCAACACAGGCAACTAGGGCTGCTTCCAGAAGAATTAATTTGCAGTGTTTTGTAAGCAGGACAGAGCAGAAGAAGACCAAAGATGAAGTGCTGACATTTACAATGACATACACATTCATGGGAACCAGGTTTTACAGAATACCTATCATAGTATTTCTTGTTCTGAATGTTTTAAAAATTAAAATCTTCTTAATATATTTCTTCTCTCCCACTCTCAGGACCAGTTAATATCACAGATACTTTCTTTAGAAAGTTTATAACTGAGTGCACATTTCCAGGACAAATCCTTTGGCCCCAGTTGTCCAGACACCTGCACGTGTGCATTGGTCACAAGCAACTCAGCAGGACTACTCACCTGTAGGAAGTTACATTTAACTATTTATTTATGCAGTTTTTTCAGGTTTAATTTCTTTTATTTAGGACAGCTGGACTCACAACTGTGATGTTTGGATGATGGGAAACTATTTCTTTCCAAAGAAATAAATGCTACTGATGGATATTCTGCCTCCATCTTCTTGTGAAAGTAGTATCTATGCTTCCTTAAACGTAAGTATCTTTTACATAATTGAGGTTAACTTAATAGAAAAGGTCATGTTCTCTAGTTAAGTTGCATAGACCATGTATTAAGAAAACATATGTATAGAAAGAGAGGAAATAGTGTGTTGTCACTATTGTCATCTATGGAAGTTATTGCCTTTACCCCTTGTCCAGTTTTGGATTTAGTTTCTAATCCCTTAACAAGCTTTCCCAAATCCTGAGTAGTTTAAACTATTATTTAATATCTTCTTTGCCAGGAAGATTTTCTGTCTGTGTCTGTGTCTCTCTATGTACATTGTATTATGTATGCATATGCACATAATATTACTATTCCCTTAGTAGCAATTAAGCAGTATAATCCACCTCAAAGATATTTACAACAATTTAAACTACCCTGAACCAAAGAGTTTAGAGGATTAGAGATGAGATTTAAGCAGCTACTGAGGGGATAAATTTTACAGTTCCTGTGCACTGCAGCACCGTTTGCCTTTAAGGCCAGAGAACGGAGGGTTTGGAAGTGATTGAACCAAAGAAGGAAATGAATCAAAAGTTGAGTCAGGTTGGAAGCCCAGAATAGTCTGTTTGTTGAAATCTTTTAACTTCCA
This sequence comes from Scopus umbretta, assembly GCA_013400535.1. Lineage (NCBI taxonomy): Eukaryota > Metazoa > Chordata > Aves > Pelecaniformes > Scopidae > Scopus > Scopus umbretta. The sequence goes on along the minus strand of VZTL01055880.1, from coordinate 58,881 downwards.
CATTTAGAGGACAGTAAACAGCTGGCTCCTTGGACAAGTTTGTCCAGTGTCCTTTGGCACTCTGAAGACAGTCAGTGAGCGTGTGTGTGCACTCCTGTACTGTCCCCAGCACCCTGTGTGCCAGTGGGGTGAGCAGGCAGAACAGGTCTGGCTTAAACTGAAAGCTCCGCTATCTTCAGTAACACAGGGCATGCTCTGGAACAGAGGGCATAAACTGGCACTGAAAGTTCAAGCAACCCTGGCTTTTTCAAAGGAAAAGAGTATCCAAAGACAAAAATATGGCTATGCCACATCATTTTTCTGATGCCTGCGTAGTGAGCCAACACACCAGCATCGCTTCATGTTTAAGGGCACACCCTGTCATGTATTTATATCAACACATTTATACTTTTCACTCTCACACGCCTCAGCTGAAATAGTGTTTGGCTGAGACTGTCTTTGAAGTAAAACTCACCCAACATATTTATCTCTTGTACAATCCCTGGGGCCTTTTCCTCTAGTCTATCTTGTCAAAAAAGCAAGAGTAAACCTTCTCTGAAACTGCCCCTCTTCTCTGTGTAACACCTGGGATATTCCCCATTTCTCTCTCTCTCTGCCAGTGAGAAGATAACACCAAAAAGTAAAAAATAGAGAAGAATTATTGTTGCCACCTGGTGAGCTAAATGTACCTCCCACATAATTCCCCAATAAATTCCTTCTATTATTCTCAGAGGGTTGGGGTTTTTTTCCCAAATCTGTTTATTCATGAGTAATATCTTATACACAAAAATGCATCAATCTTCCTGTCACACACCAGGTGTCAGCTCATATTATCTAGTCCAGAAGAGAGCAGCAGAGTCAGAGGAGGAAATGGAGCTATCTGGAGGCAGTGGATTTTCCAAGCCGTCGGTGTGATTTTGCCCAGCAGCTCAAGGGCAGCCATGCCAGAGGCTCCATGGAGCAGCCCCCAGCAGCTGGACTTCTGCTCTCTTCCCCACACAGGGCGCTGGCAAGCTTGGGAGCAGGGAAAATGTACTCTCCACACGGTCAATTTTGCTTTGCCAATGAGAGCACAAAGCAATTCCTTTCTGAATATACGTTTACTTCCCTTCCTAAGAAATCTTTGCTAAAATATCTGTGACTGCTGCTTGCAAGCAAGAAGAGAGAAATAGCAAAATGCATGTGGAAGATGTGAGGGCGGAGAGGCCAAGCACAAGGTAGCATGGGTGTCATCTCCTGGAGATCCACACTTGGTCATAGATGGCACAAGCTCTCTGTGGTCTCCAAATGCTAAGAGCAAAGGCTCATTACTATTTCTCCTTGTCACTGTGGCTATTTCACTTAATAAAGAGACTTATTTAGGGGAATGACCCGTTTGCAAAGCCTGTAAAAGTCCTAATTTGGTGTGTGTGGTGGGTTTTTTCTCTTAAAAAAAAAAAAAAAAAAAAAAAAAAAAGGAAAAAAAAAAAAAGGAAAANAAAAAAAAAAAAAAAAGATTTCAAAATACCTTTACGTGTCTGCAGCAGTGCCATGGGACAGTGAATTGCCACATTCACATGCTAGAAGAAGAAACAATCTTTTGGATAGGCACTGGATTTCATGTTTAAAGTGCTCAGAAGGTTATTGTATTTAATGGGGAGTGGGGACGGAAATCACAAAAATGATGATAAATAGCTTGCCATAGCCCATCTATAAATTTCACCTGCTGACATGGTTTAGTGGGCAGATGCTAATACCACCCTCGGGAGGAAGAAGGAAACCAGCGCTGGGACGGGAAGGGGTTAGGCAAGATTTAAGTGAGTGTACAGGAAGCAATAAAGGTTGTGGAGATTTAGCTCGAGCCTGGTGAGTGTGTGATTGAATCCTTGGTTAGGGAACAAACTTGACAACATTATCTGTTTTTGTTGTAGGAACAACTGTTCACTTGTCTAAATCCTGCCCTCAGCGCTGATATATATCAGCCTTCAATTTACTCTCACTTCCATTCGAATCACAGTATGAATCAAGCACATCCCCCCTGTTCCTATGCAGATGGCGTGCAGAGAAGGCTATGCGCAGTTTGTTTTAAGGATTTTTTTTTTCTTTTTTAATTTAATTAGGCCTGATTTGTTCTTCCATTTCCTGCCTAGGGTGTTTTTAGCACAGGTGGTGTCTTCTAGGGCAGGGCGGGCGATTTGGGTGAAACCTCAAAGCTGCCTGAACACGCCATGCTCACCGCTGCCAAGCTGAGCCTGCGTTTTGCAAGTCCAAGTTTGGCAGGCAGCAGTACCAGCGGGGCTAGCCCCGGGAAGGGCTCTGGGAGCTCAGCCCCGGCCGCCGGCAGGGGAGCCCAGCCAGCCGCCTCTCCACAGCCCAAGCCAGTGCCAGGTGCCAGAGCGGATCAGATCAGAGGTCCAGCTAGCCTGAAATCCTGCCTCTCCTGCTCGCCAGGAACACATGCAGAATAACCCCCCTGCCACGGACAAATGCCCATCCAAAAACATGCCCAGCAGCCAAGTTTCACTGCAAGTGGGAAGTACTCATTGTCACAAGCCCTGAAGCGATATTTGAGTTATTAAAATATTATTACATTAAAATATGAGTTAATAGATTAACTTTTACCCTGGATGGTTTAACTGTAAATGTAGGTGGTATTGATTGCAATGTCTAACATTTGTTAATCCTGCTAAGCCCTTTACCTCAGTATTTTCTCAAGGCCACAGCAGAGACACTGTGTTAAAAAAGCATTTGCTGTTTTAGATTTAAACCTTTTGCTTTTATTTCCAAGTGTCTCTCTAATATTTATTACAAGAGAGGTTACACAGGAGTGACCACATGACCTCTTGGTACCATCTATTATTTTATATACTGCAGTGACATCTCTTACTTGCCACCTTCCACTACTCAATTGTCCATATCTTTATCTCAAAGTGTTACCATACCTCTTCATCACAGGTTTTGTTACTCTTCTCTGGACTTAAAAATATGTCAGCCATATAATCTTTTATGAGGTGAAACTACCCTTACCTAAAAACAGCATTCTAAGCTGAGGACGTGCCATTGATCTTTCCATAAAAAGGCATTGTAATTCTCACAGCACTATCCTTTATGCCTCCCTTAATAGGAGGATAACCTGATTCTGGGAACCTATTCCCAGCACGCATCTAGCTGGAAAGAGGTTCAGGTTCTCTGAGTTTTGACCAGAACTTTTTATGATGCAGCAGAGCCCAAAGCTACATCTATCAGTGGGGTCACCTTTTCTGTACACGCACGTGAGGTTCTGCCCTGCTATCTGCATCCTGCTTGATGCAAATTCCTGCTTGATGCAAATTTCAGCTGCCATGCACAGCCTTTGATTGCCTGTCCAAAATTAAACGCTGAGCACCGTTGTTGGCTGGCCATTGTCCCCCATGCCACAGAGGTGGCCGTGGTGAAGGGCCAAGCAATAGCAGCAGTTCTAGGGGGTCCAGGGCAAAGGTGGAGGTTATGACCTCTTGCGTATCATTAGGCAATTAGCCAGGGCCCTCTCTAACCTCTCAAAACACAGGGCCCTTGGCAAACTGTCCTCCCATAGCTAGCCATGGCTGACCCTCCTCTATCCGTAGCCACACGGAAAGTCTTTTGACACCCTCTCAAATATTCTTCTGTTCTGCATATGAACAACATTATTATACGTGTTTCCTCCTGTGTCTTGCAAACTTGCAAGATTTTGAGGTACTGGAAGAAGACCTTATTCCAAGAATTTCATAGGCCAGGAGCTCACACTCTCAGAACTGCCATAGAAACAGGCTGGGTTTTCATAGGTTTTGCCCGTGGTACTATCCCATCTCAGGATCCTGCTATCACTATCAAAAATAGACTGTTTTTACCCAAAGGGGCTTGGAAAAGGGGGCCAGAATCAAGTGTGAAATGAGAAGATACAGAAGGGAAAATCTTATGGATTTAGATGTAACCGAACCTGGCCAACTCAGCTAAGCAGACCCCATTGAGGTCATTCCTGGCTCCCTTGAAAATGTACTCAGATTTGGTCATAATAAGATGGCCTAATCTCAAATGCCTTTTTCTAATTTTTCTTCTCTTTATATTTGCAAACCCAGTCTTAGAAGATATGTGCCCAGGTATGCCTGGCACATTTCTGATTGTATATTGAAAGGTTAGATGGTTTGAACATGCTATTTCTGAGACAGTGGTGTTTTCTTCTAGTATAATTGACACCAATGTCCTTTGCAAGAGACAGTGAAAACAAAGGAAAGAGAGAAAGGAAAGAGGAGTCAGTCTGACAGAAGAGGAGAAATCAGAACACCGGATGTATGCTACACGTATAGCATTTTATCAGATAACTCTGTAAGCAATGGTGCAATTTTATGTATAAGACAGTACAGGCTTTTCTGTCTCAAGGCTATAGTAAGAGAGAGAAAAGATGGTCTTGTTAAGGTAGTGACACAGAATTCAGATCTGGCTCCCATTCCTGGCTCTGACACAAACCTTGTGTAAATCACTTAATCTCTCTGTGCCTCTGTTTCCCATCTGTGAAACAGAGATAACACATCCTTTTTCTCACCCCAGTCTGTCTTGTCTATTTAGATTATCTGCTTTCCTGGGCAGGGAAAGCTTCTTACTGTATGGGCTTGGGTTTTCAGTTTGTTTGTCCACAGCGCTTTTTGCTGGATCTTTTAAGACCAGGGGGAACCACAGTGATCATCTGGTCATGACCTCCTGTACAAGACGAGGCCTGGGAGCTCCCAGAATTAATTCCTGTCTCAGCAGCTGTGGTAGACAAAAGAACAGATTTTAGGAGAAATATATATATATACACACACACATATATATAATGTAAAAAAAATAAAAAAATCCCCAAATTCAATGTAGCTTTTGGTAAATAACTGATCAGTAATCTTCACTGATAAAAGCCAGTGCTTTATTCCTTGCTTGATTTTGTCTAGACTCTTTTCCCACTACGAGAATGATGCTTCCACCACTGGCTGTTATCCTTGCTGAACTCCAAGAGCCATCTCTGATCGATATGTATATATTTATAGTGGGACTTCTTTTTCCTAATTTTAACTATTCATGTAAACTAACCTACCTGTCCAGTGAGGGAATAACCTGAATATGGTAATTCATCCCAAAGATCTTGGATACCTGTTTTGCGATAGGATAAAATAGCCTCTGAAGGGTTCTATATTGACTATGCATGGACCCTGGATAAACTTACTATCCTTATTTGCACCCGTAGGATAATTCTGGAGCAGTCACATGATGTTCTCCACTTTTCTTCTTGACATAGCTTTCTTTACAGAATTTATACCCAAGATTCATTGCACTTCACGATGACAGAAATTGTGATTGTAATTTGGCTTTGGCCAGGATTGTTGCTCCTGTTAATGTGTATTCAGTCCCTCCTTTCTCCATCATCACCATGCACCAGTAATTGGTGAGATCCAGTGAGATAAGTGGATGTGAAATATTTTCAAGAGACGAAAGAATTCAATCATGAGTTTTTCTAACCTGGGAAGGCAAGTGTTCTAACTACTGAGTAATTGAATGGAAAGGTCTTTTCCTTTTCCTGTGGCCATGTGATAAAGGAAGGCTGCATCTGCTTTTGCTTTTTGTGCACAGGCTGATCCTTCAAGTGTGCCACAAGCACACTCCTTGGACCAAGTTCTGTACAGGAAACAGGCAGACAAATGTGTAGTTATGACATTGATACTGAACCGCTCAACCCTGTCAGGATTGAGGTGTCTTCTGGGAGTGCACAAAAGCAGAACCTCAGTTGCCTTGGAAACTTCTCCAGCTGAAAACTGAGGAGATTAAGGCAGTTCTGGGCAGCCACTGAGCTGAGCTTTCAGGATTGCCATTTTAGATTCAGATGCCTAAACTCCTCCTAACTTCTCTCTTTAACCACTGTTTATGGAGCTGGCCTGTATTTGAATAATCAAAATGTCAAGCCACACAAACATCTTACAGAAGGCTAAATCTATTGCATCAAAACTGTAAATTAAATCACCTCATTTGAAATCTGATCTAAAATTATATCAAGTTAGTTTGACAAGAACCATACTGATTGTCATTAATTCTATCACCTTCTTTAATTCCTTATTACTCAAGCACCCTATCTGCCATTCCATTATTTTGCCTGGGATCGAAGGCAAACTGACAGGCCTGTAATTACTCAGGTCACTGCATTTACCTTTTTTAAATATGGGCACAACATTTGCTTTCCTGTAGTCCTCTGGAACATCCCCAATGCTCCACAACTTGTTAAAAATCAAAATTAATGATCTGTAGCGCTCCTTGACTATTGATCTTAAAATCTTGGATGCAAATTATCCAGACCCACTAATTTTAATGTATCTAACTTTAGTATCTGCTGTTTAACAGATTCCCTTAGTTACTGCTAGAATGGAAAGCATTTCATCACCATTCTGTCCTGAATCATCTGGCTTTTCCCCAAATACCAAACAGAAGTATTGACTGAACACTTCTGCCTTTTCTGCATTATTATTGAGAGTTCTACCAGCTAATAAATGGATTAATACCCTATCTAGGAGGCTTTATACCTGAAATTCTGTAAAATTTCCTTTTGTTCTGTTCATACACTTATCTACTTGTATCATGCTGCCTCCCTACCGAATTTTCTATTTTTTCTTTTAAGTTCTGGTGCTTGCTGTATGCTCCCTTTCTCATTTTCCTGTTTACATATTTATTCCCCTGGTTTAGGGACTCATAGCAGTTCTCTGCTTTATTAAATTGACCCTTTGGAAGCCAACATGTATGTCTTTGTGTCCATTAAACTAAAACTAGGATTAGGGACCTCTCTATGCCTTTCTTCATCTAAAGCCCTTTGAAACTTGGCCTCATATACAAGTCCATTGTATCCAAATCTGCATTTCCCTTTGAATTATTCTTGGAATTAACAATCACTTTATGAAGTGAATCAATCAGTATTTAGCCTGTGATCCAAATCTTCAGATAATGAGTGCTACTGAAGAATCTTCTGACATTACAGGAAGAAATGAAGTGAAACTGGCTTCTTCCTAAAACTTCAGACATATACTGCTGACGCATACATGAATTAATCTTTTGGAACTGGCAGCAGAAGATCCTCTTTCTGTTTCCACCGAGGAGACTCACACCCTCCTCTTGCAAAATCTCAGCACTCTTCTACTAAGTGAGCGACGAACCTCCAATAACTTCCTACAATGCGGGACACATGCTGTGCAGATGAGCAGCTTTGATCTCATGCAATATCGAACAGCAATGCTTACGTAGACATGCCTTTTTTAAGCACTTCACAGGAAAAGAAGAAATTACACTTGTTTTCTCAATCCAGTATTTGAGACAAAATGAGCATTAAAATTATTTGTGAGCTGGGAGAAAAAGGGGACTTTCTAGGGAAAGTTAATAAATTTTGTGCTGGACTTTGTGTAGATCCCTTAATGTCATTACTATGTAAGTATTTTAATAGCCTTTACCTACAGTGTATATGAACCAGACACTAAGATGGAATCAAACTGTATTGCTCCCTCCAAGCCAACATCGCTGCACTTATTCACGTTGCTGAGATGTAGCACTAACTGTTTTCAAGGAATAAGACTGATTCTTTGCATAATCAGCTCTCTGAATGACTGGGGTTGCTCTACACTTTCATGGAAAGAAACAAGCACTTTATCCTGCTAGTACCTATAGTGGTGATGGAGGATATAATTTCTTTTGCATCATTAAAGCTACAAAAGCTGAGGTGGAATGTATGAGAGCACATCCCACTAGGAAGCGGTGTAAGAGCTGAAGATGACAAGGTTCCAACAACTGTAAAAAGGGTGTAAAAGTGAAAATGAAATAGCACTAATTCAGAGAACTTCAGAGTAAGAGAGAAAGCTCCACCCTTGGCCTATCCAGATCTATGCAGAAGCTACAGGGATTTCCAAGCTGTGACTGATCTCACCACCTTCCACACTGCAAAAGCTAGTCCCAGAGCAGGCTGATAGTGGAGACAGAAATGGTGACTCTGTAAATAGCTGTAACTAATAAATCTGAAGCAAGGCAGCACCATTGAATAAGTCAATAAATTATCAGAACTAACTTACACTTCTAGAGTGGCATTATGCACACTAAGCTGCAGAAACTCCTTGGAGGTTCGTAACTACAAACGAAACCTCAACCCCACTGAACTCAAAGGGTGTGTTCATCTATGAACACTTATACAAAGAGCAAAACAAACTTCTGCTGACAACACTTTGTTGTTTAAAATGGCAAACATACACAAGGAAGAACAAGCCTGATGTTCCGGAGAGGTGTTAGAACATGTCTACATGCATCAAGATGCAGAACTGGGACCTTATCAGAAAATTCTTCAAGGCAGATATGTTTCTTCTTTAACCACTTTAAAAGTTGTCAGCATATTGCAGTTGCCGTCATTTCTGAAAACGAATGAAGAATATATTAAAGCACAGATTAAGCAAATAAAGACTAGGAATCACAGCTTCCTATGAGTAAGAAACCTCTTTTACAAATGAGTGCTGGAAGGAAGAGGCTGATAGCTTTCCTGATTTCAGAGCTGAGGGGCCTACAGGTGCTGACAGTTGTACATCTGCTTTGCTTGTCTTCTGATGGACAAGAACCAGATCCAATCCAGGAGCTCTGCAGGCATGAGTCCAAGGTAATAATCTCGAAGTGGCCCAGCTGTGGTTCTTGATCAGTTCAAGTGTGTTTTGCACTCATGATCAGCAGCAAGACCCTACAGCCATGGGGACTTCCGAGTAATCTGAATTCCCAGCTGTGACAATAAGCAAATCATCAAAGGATGATAAAGTCAATATTGCTCAGTTGCCTTGGGAACCAGATGAATGCCCAGACCTGTTCCCTTTGGTAACAGAGTGGGGAGATAAGTCATCACTACCTCCCTCCTATGAAGCATTTCCAGAGCTCCGGCTCCCCGAGGTATGTGGGATGTCTTGCAGGTTTTGGAGAGATGAACATTTCAGTGTGTGGCTTGTGTAATCACAGCTTTAGTTGCAAGTTTGTAATAAGCCGTGCTAAGAAGTAGGATATAGTTGTTTGGGTTTAGCACCACAAAAATGCAGCTGCTCCAGTGCTGGCCCACATGCGGCCAGCTTGGTGTGTGGGTGAAGGAGAGGTGTGATCGCCTGCACCCATCAGGATAGACAAATCTGAATGAGTCAAAAGCAGACAGCAGATTAGAACCCATATACCTGACTCACAGACCTATCCTTTAACCACCAGCCACTTCTCAGAAAATGTGCCTGGGTAAAATACTTAAACTGTCTTCTCAGAATGGGGGAAAAAATAAAAAGAAGAGGCTATTTTAAGAGAAACCTCAGTGCACATCTAAAGGGCCCTATCAAGGCTCAAAACCCCCAGGTTAAAACAGTTCTAATCTGATTTGACCAGCAGCATTTGAATAAAGTCAAACCAATAATCTCTTCTCCAGGTTCAAATATTACCTTGTGTAAATGCACTGTCTTGCACCTATTTCTCACTCTTCTGAAAGCTACTTCTGTTAAATTACCCGGAAAAAAAAGAAAAGAGACACATGCATAGAAAGGGTCCAAAAAATCAGTCCTACAGCTGTTGCAAGCACTTAAACATTTCAACAGTGTTTATAAATGTATGCCAAACTGGAATTATTGCTCTCATAATATTATGATTAGTATAGCAAAGAACTCCAAATTCATAAATAGTTGTGTAACATCACTCAGAAAAGAATATCATATGAAGATTATTTGCCCTAATGGTTTGGTCCAAAGATTTCTCAGTAATGACAGTAGAAATCCAAACATTGGCATTAGTGTAATTTCTCTGATGTTATGTAACTTAGAGATATTGTAACATTCCTCTGCCACAAATCATCATCAAGACACTTTTCAGAAACTGCAGCACTGTGGCTGGCTCTTTCCTTTTTTAAATGAACTCCTTCACTGACTTGACGTGTAACATGTGAAACGAGAAGCAATTCTTTAAAATTCCTACTGAAGAACATCTTCGTAAGACCTCCAGCAATGTCTTGTGTTAACATATGCAATTAAAAAGAAAAGTGAAAATCAAAGGAAAAATATTCTCTTGAAGAAAAGATATTATATATCAATAATTCCAACAGAGAAAAACAAATGCAGATTTAGGAAGACTGAGAAGAGGAACTTTATTTATATCAGTTGGGGAATATAAGGATGAGAAGCAGAATACATACCTCAAGACCTCAGATACCAAAGAGTTTGCTGCCCACTGCTGAAAAGGCAATCTCCATCTCACAAGACTACCCCAGGTATGTTCTGCAGGCAGACATTTCTGACGTTTATGGAAACATCTTCTAAATATAAAGCAGTAGGTGGCAGAAAGTACAAGTTATCTGAACCTTCATCTGAAAATCAACAAAACGCAGACCCAGAAGTTCTGTTAAATTTCTAAATATTTTCTAATCTCTCTAATTCCTCATCAGTCTCAAAAGCAAAAGATTACCAACACTGAAGCTGAACAAGAATCATCTAAGTGCTATTCAACAGGGATTCAACATACTCTCTCCTCAAGGCTGATTTACGGCTGGTCATCTTTGCTTTAATGCCGTAAAAGTCTCTCCTACATAATATATGTTACCAAGATTGAGTAAATTACAAAAGAAGCATCATGCATAATTCTAATTCTCTTCTCACAACAGGATGTTTATTTCCTGTTTCGAAATAGTAAAAAGGATTTCCAGTTATCATATTACAGCAATTTACAAAAAATGCCTGTAGGCAGGAAGTTCATGAAGAGTGAAACTGGTTCATAACTAGGTTAGCACATGTGAATGGATGCTGAAATGTAAATTTATCTTATAAAAAAAAAAAGAGCATCAGACAGATACACCCAGGTATTAAATGAACCAAAAGGTCACAGTGGCAAGATTAGTGCCTGGAACAAGAAGTCCCTGGTCTGGGCTGGAAAGTCCAGACACCCATTGTGAAACTAATTACAATAATGCTAAGCCAGTCTTTTAAATAAATAATTCTTTGTGTCCTAAGGAATAAAAGAGAAAAGACCTCATATGTCAACCTCTGACTTTTCATCAGCCCCTTTGGGCAGAACTGGATCCTCAGTCTGAACTCCTGCAGACAGCCATGGACATTCCTGAGGCTGTCTGAGAGCAGGGTTTGGCCTCCGGTGGACTTCAAGCAAAGTTATGCGCTTGCAGATAAAATTTGGACTTGCACAGAGGCATGAAACCTACAGAAATCTTAACCCTTGTGGAGAATTGAGGGGTGTGAAAACATTGTATACACTCCTTAGAAGATGCAACCTGAAGACATGGTCTCTGAAGGTGGGGTGGCATTCGGTGAAATATCCAGTCCCTTTTGGAAGGTTAAAGCTGTAAATGCAGAGGTGTGTGGTGTGTGCTCAGAGCCTGCTGTCACTGCTCTACACTTAGCAATTGACCCCAGATGGCAGCAAACCAATCCTAAACTCTTTCAGTGTGTTGAAACCCAGAGCCAATCTTTGTAGTCCCTTTCCCCCCTGCCTCCATCCTTCCTCCTCCCTTCATCCCAGTATGTCCCCAGGTGGGAGCATTGGGCCTTGCTGAAAGCAGGTTTCACAGGCTGCTGCAGTACCAGGCAGGGTGTCCCTTGGGACTTCTCTAACATGCGTGGGTGGTGTAAGCAGCCACCCGCAGCGCTGCCTCCTTTCTTACCAGGTTCTGCCCTGGACAAAGAGGCACTCCCTCACTGACAGCTGAGATAAAGAAAATTATCATCAGGAAATGAAATTCCTCAAGCTTCAAATGCATGTGCAAAAGAATCATTAATCAGCTGTGTGAAGGAAGGATGGATGCTTGGATGAACTGTAGGCATACATGTAATTTGAAGGTGCAGTGCAACATCACAGATACCGTTAATTAGAAGAGCAGCCATCCTTTGAACTCTGAGCTCCCTTTTCATTTAACTTCATGCAACCCACTTGGCATGTGGCTCACTGATCAGGGTGCTTGCTGTTGTGATGATTACACCAGGCCCTCAACTTTTCCACAGATGTTCTCCAGGAACACATGCCTGGGAAACTACAGGGGAGTGTTTAGCAGGTATGGACCAAGCCACAAAGCTAATTCACTAGAACTGGGGAAGAATCCATCTTTCAAGAGGATGAAGTTAAATACACAGCCAAAGGTCACTAAAACAATCTCATCCTTTTCAGAAGTTGATCCTCAGATGGTATTGGCTGAGAGAATTCCAGCATTTTCCAAAGAGGCACCTCAGACCCACCTAGGTATCTGACTGAAAGAGTGGGACATATCAGGTACAAGTCAGAGAATCAAAGGTAGACTCCTCTCACTGAAAGTGATGTAAACCTGGAGTAATATCACTGATGTCAGCTGAGTACCACAGGTTGCCACCACTGTGTTTTAAAGAACTTGATATTTGATCTCATTCTTTTTCAGGAATCCACCTTATATGGCCATCAGGCATACTCAGTTCTTTTGTCTTTGCTGTGCTGCTACTGCTGTAATTAATCTTTTTCCAACCACAGTATTGGCAATTTCCCTAATGCACACATCCTCCCTCTCCCTCCCTCTCTCTCTCCCCCCTCCAATTCCTCTTTGCTCTGCGCTTCCCCCTCCCCAGCCATTTAGGAACACATCAACTCTTCAGTTAGCCTGTGAGCCAGATTGTCTTTACACTCTTCTTATCTAGGCACAGAAGTCTTTTACTCAGATGTATCTGTGCCCTGAATATGGACTTGGTTACTCAAATGGTGACATAAATTAAACCTAAGCTTCACATTAACATTAGTACTAATATATCCACTTGGCAGCATGGGTATAAGTAAAATCTTGTTAACAGACTTTAAGTTCTGACTGGAAGGGTACATGTTATTTCAAATAATTTGTCATTCTTTCTAGCAAAGCAAAACTTTTCAGAAGTAACTCATTTTGAGTAATATGAGTCATCTGAAGTTAAAAATCATCCCTTAATACATTTTTAGCTATCAAATTGAAGCTATTTTCATAGCAAAATATTTTCACACAAAGAAAATTAGGGTTTTTTTCCTAGAAAATACTCAGAAGAAAATTCTGATCAGTATAACAAAATCAGTACCTGAAATGCAATTTTAGTTAACCACAACAGGTAGATCCTATTGGAAAAACATCTTCCAAATAATGTCCTCAAGAGCTAGGGGGAAAATAGTCCATTGGTTCTGGGTTGCTTTTATCATGTGTTGTAGCAAGGACTGGAGGCTTTTGCCTGGACTGGTGGGTCAGTGAACTCCTGGGAGGGAAGCCAGCATGGCCAGACAGATCCTGCTCGCCCATCTTGTGCTCTCACAGGCACTGATGTCTGGGGGATTCAGCAGCCGCTGGCACTGGCCTCTCTGGCGTTGTCTCCAGCTTGTCCTTGCCCATTGAACCTTTTGCTTATATTGACATCTGCGCTCCTTGTATCGCAATGGCAGGGATGTCTGTGTTTGTACAACCCACCCAGTTACACCATCTACTGATTATGTGATTCTTCACAAAAATAAAGAGGCAGGAAGTTTAAACTAGAACTTTTAATTAATAATAATAATAATAATAATAATAATAATAGTAGTAGTAGTAGTAGTAGTAGTAGTAGTAGTAGTAGCAAATAGACAGATTGATATGTGTACTACAGCACTTCCCCAAATTGCTTTTTTCCTTACAAAGCAACCCCCTTGCTTTCCTGACACAGCTTCTGTGATGACAGGTGCACTCTCTGATTGCCTGTATCAGGCCTGTGAGCAATCTAAATCCTCCTATTCCTGGCGGAAGCCCCCCATCCCTTCTTGATTCATGTGCCATGTCGTGCGTTGCATGCCCTAATAGTACAAATAACATTAGTGATGCCAGGGTGGAAGTCAGCAGGCAGCACATCTTGCCCGCAATCAGCCAGGTGCACACTCCCTGGACACTGAGGAGAGTGCAGCCACTTTTTCCCGGGTGCTTTTTCATCCGGGTCTGCCTTCAGGACTCAACATAAAATATGGTCGCCCGGGTCACTTGAATAGCAGGAAGGCAGACAGTCCATTGATACTCGTGTTACTATGAGATAATGCTGTTCATGACCAGACAGGTTAACTCCAGAAGTCCTTACCACCCTGCCTTCTGTAACCAATTTGCACATCCCACATTGATGTTGATGGCTGTCCAAAGACTGGATAGTGGCCAAGTATTTTCTTAAGTTTCAATTCACACACACAGAGGCAGACAATGAACATATTTCTGCCACTGATGTTTCCAGCACAATTTGGGTGCTTTATTTCTTCAGTAGTAACCGTGATTTTGGTGGGAAAAGCAGCAATAATAGACTTCATGTTCTTCTGTCACCACAGCACTGACATCTGATTTGCCAATGATAGTCCAGCCAGCAACAGATTTGCAGTGGTGTGGCATAAATTGCTGACAGAGGATGATGGAAATTTGCCTCAGGGCTTCCTGAGGGTGTCAGGTCTGAAGTGTCCTAGCACTGAAGGGGGGAAGTAAACTCCTTGCACAGTTTCTTGGAGGTCCTGGCCCTTCCACATCTGTAGGACAGGCCTTTTTGAGCCTTTTTGTCCTTGTGCTCCTGCTCTGCCAGCAGTGTTTGGTGCATAAGGACTATGAAACCCTCATGGCTGCAGTCAGAGGTCCCCAGGTGGTCTGTGTGATCTGCTCGCCAGTGTTTGAGATCACCCTCTAAACACTACCAGAAAGCTCTATGCTATGTCCCATGCCATCTTGCCATCCCCAGCCTTGCACCAGCTTCCATCTCTCCCATCTCATACCACCTTCGGTCCTGCTGAAGGCAGTGATGGGATGAGGTTTCCTGCCTGTAGGGTCAGCACGGCCTTCATTTGCTCAGCAGTTCCACACAGAGGAACAGGCAGTCACCATTAGGACTACAGTATGAAACACTTCAAAGGGCTGCTTCAGCTTTTCAGAAGTCTAGCGCTGTGCCAGTGTGGCCATCACTAAACGGGTTATAACTCAAGAGAAGTATAGCAGTGGACACGTGTAAGTGAGCTTCATTGTCCAGACCAAGGCAAACCCTGTGGTAAAGGATCAGTGGAGCTTTTCCTGCCTCCTATTTGCCTCTTCCCTGCTTTCCAAGTTTCATTCATTTACTGGTTGTCTCCTTCGCTTCAAATTAGTTTATGCAAAGTATCGACCAGTTACACTGAATGGATTTTTCTCCTGAGCATTTTAGGGAGATGCAGAGACGGCCTTCATTCAGATTGTTCAACAGTCTTATCCGTAACTTCTTCCTAACTTCCTTCCTAGGTGTTCAACACATCCCAACAGGTTACATTTATCCTGACGCTTCCTTGCTGCTTTAAACAAAACCTCATATTCCCTCTGCCTTCCCTTTCTCCTTCCTTTGATCCATTCCTCTTTAAGGTTTGTTTGTGCTATTAATTATCGAGAGTTCAGCGCTGTCAGCACATTCAACACAGTGGAGAACAAAGGGCAGAAAACAGCCCCACCCAAAATGAGTTTACAGGCTAATGAAGGCAAACAAAACCCTACACTTGGCTGGATGCACAGGGTGGCAGACTGAATGGTAACTTCTGGGCTGGGAGGGGGGGGCTGTCCTTTAAAAAGCACATTTTTGAGTGGACTAGAGTCTGTTTATTCACAAAAGAAAAGAGTTTAAGGGGAAAGTTCCTGAAAGTGAAAATGAAAGCCTGATGAAGCGATTTTTGGGCAAAGGGACGCCAGACAGATGGAGATAGGGAGATGGGTGGGTGCAGAACGTAAGTGAGGAGAGATATGCGGCTTAAAGAGCTAATCAGTAAGAGGGCAAAGGCACCCAGACACCCTGTGAAGACACTCTCATAAAGAACCAGGGACAGATGGAGCCAGAGCTGTGCAGAGCCTTTGAAGGAGCAGATAAGCAGGTTGAATTTAATGGGGGAATGTGAGAGGTTGTAATTGAAGAGCTCAGGACACCGAGGATCATTAAGAATTTGCAAGGAGAATTGAGGACTGCATGAGGAGCTTGGAAAATCGCCACATTTGAAGGTTTTAAGAACAAGTTAGATAAACATCTGTTGGGAATGTTGTAGATGTGGCTGATCCTGCCCTGGGGCAAGTGATAGGCCTGATGACCTTTTGAGCTCCCTTCCCGTTTTCTATGTGGGTGTGGTAGGCCAGGAAGATAATTTGCCAGATGGTAAGCACATTTTTGCCCAGACTGAGGATGAATAAGGAGTACAGATTCAAGGGACGAGAGGGTCCCAGGCAGCACAAATATGCAAAGCTATCATATGAAAGCTGGAAAGGAGGAGAAAGAATTAGGTTATGGCACTGTCTTTTCTGCTGAGTGTTAGCCACGTGCATCGATGGAAGGGGAATAAGAGAAAGAGGAGATGAAAAATGGGTCAAAGATTGCAAGTGTAAATTCACAGTTGTGTTCGATATGATGAAATTGTTCCTGTGAAAACTATTGTATCATTGAATGCCACTGTGTATTCACTCACAAGGCCATAAGTATGTCTTTCCCAGACTAGCTATAATAGAGATCTTCATGTCTCTACTCTAAAGAGATAATGCCAAGGGGGTCAGCAGAAGCAAGGAGAAGCACTTTACTCCAGCTAGTCTGCAGATGAAGTGGAAAGGAAAGAAGAGCCAGCAGCAAAACAAAGGATTCGGGTATTGGAACACACACACAGAAGACACTCACTGAGATGGCAGCGAGAGAAGGGTTAAAGTAAGAGGAGGAAACAAAAAGATACGCCTTTGTAATAGGAAGACCCTCTTTATTGACAAGACCAACGGTGCTAAAGTGAGCTGAATGAAACTTTTGGTTTAAAAGACAATTCAGTGTTGCAGAGAAAATAATTTCTATGTTTTTAAATGTCTCTGAATGGAGCCCAAAGACTGCATCCAGAATGAGGAGGAAATTGAGGTAGTGGAAATGCATGGAGGCTTTATGGCTGTATTAGCCTTACCTAGATTCATGTGCTTCTTGTATTATTTAGAAAAGATCAGTCAAGTTTTAGACTCTTAAGCAAACCCTATGTCTGCATGTGCATACACAGAGATTTTTATTTTTTTTACCTGCATCTGTCATGTGCCCTTGAAGAAACTAAATGTAAAACAGATGAAGAATAATATTCCTTCTGTGGGATACAAGGAGACATAACAACTTCTGAGGAGAACTGGGCAGAGAAGGTACCAGTTCCAGAGCTAGACTGAAGAATCCCTCTTGGTGCCAGGCATGAGGTTTGCTCCTGAAATGCAGGGTAGATGCTTAAAGCCAGGAACAGGGTTTAGCCTGTTCTCAGTCCCAGTAAGATAAGGACTCACAGCCTCCAGAGTCTGGACACTATCATGACCATCTGGTGAGAATCCAGTCATGTCAATTTGCCAAGAAGCCTGTGGAATTCATACTGGTAATGGAGAAGGAAAGAAAATAAAAGGTAAAAATAGAATCCAGTTGATATGTAGCTGAGTTTGAGTTGACGAGGACATCATAGCAATGTCAGAGCCATGGAAGAAGACTAGAGACAGAATAGTCAGACAGTGGGTCAAGGGCAAGGTGATGGCCATGTGAGCTATCAGCATGGACAGTGGAATGGGCTGCCAAGTGATTACCAATGTTGAAAATGAGACAGAGCCAAAATAACAAAGATTCACTGAAGGACTGGTCATAAAGGGAAGGCTGAGAAGGGGGGAAGCCTGGTCAAAGATGTCTGAGGAGAGAATAGTCAATGAGAAATTGATTATTTGCATTATTGTTGGTAAGTCAGTAGTCACAGATAGCCTGAGGAAGATGAAAATAGCAAGAAGCTTTGGCAGCAGCCAGAAAAGGTCGTGTTGGCCTTGACAAACCCCTTGTTAGTGGATGAAGGTACCTTATTTCAGCACCACAGCAGAGTAAAGGATGGGACATTCAATGGAAGTCAAGTGGTGGCAGTAGAAAGCACTTTCACAAAGTTTAAAGTCAAAGGCAGATAGAAGTTGCTGAAAAAGGAAAAGTTTAGATTAGATTTTAAAAGACTGAGGAGAAGTGGGTCAGATGACAGAGGGAAAAGAAATTTAAATGGTGAAAAATTAAAGTATCTGTAACCTGGAGGATTGTGATGAGCTCAACACTTTCAGGTCTGTTCATGACTACGTGCACTATCTATTAGCATTTCTAAACCTGAAAAAAACCTCCTCACTCTAAGTAGTGATAACCTGTAGAGGCTGATGGATGACAGGAGAACTCAGGGCTATTGCTACTGAAAGCAGGATCCTGGCACAGCCATCCAGCCACAGCAGACGTCTGCTGCTAAAGCACAAGTACCATTTAGGTACCCAGCCTCTACATCCTATCTGCATAGCTTCAAAAAAGTATCCAAAATCTACCCAGAGTGACTCTGAAACTGCATGAAAATTATGTCCCTGCTTCTATGCCAGTACCTTTCTCATACAGGCAGGCAGGATCACAGCTCTATGACTCACCACCCATACCTAGAAGTTATTTCAGCTAATTTCTCTGCCTCCATTTTGCCCAGCAGTAGGCATAATACAGTACTAAGGTCACTGAAAACCAGTAGAAGTTCTGTCATACAGAGCTAAAAATCAAAGATCTTCCATGCGGCAGCAGCAAATTTGCTGTCCTCTGTGCATGTGAGTGTGTGTATATGTATGTTTATATATATGCATGAATCATAAATGATCTATCATTATTAATTCATTAGATATTCATTGTAATTACTCTGCTTGTGATGAATTCATTTAGTATTAATTTAGATGTCATGTGTACAGTACTTTTGTAAGGCTTGCCATATGATTCAGCTTTAATTAATCTATCTCTAAAGCAAAATGCTAACAATCAATTCACATTACTGGGATGCTTAGGCTGTCGGCAGGAGCACGTTTATTATAATTATTATTATTTATGGACACAAGGAAGAAGACATTACAATATTTGCAATCATCTGTGTGTTCCATACAGTAGGATATTTTAGTCCCAGTATAGCTATATATCTGCGTGGCCTTGCTTAACTGATTTGTCTAATCGATTTGTGAATGTCCTTATCTTTAAAGATGTCACCTTGTATTTACAATCATTGGCAGGTCATTATCCGAAAAGATATCTCGACTCATTTTTTTCTTCAGCAATGAATCCTATTACTTCTCCGCTGTACACCAAAAATCTCTTTTCACTCTTTTATGCTCCTTTTTGGGGTGGAGGAATTTATAAGGAGGTATCAAAGGTTTAGAAACAATCCATAAGACATTTGTATTTCAGAACAGGACTTACATAAATAATGAAGTGACACTCAACTTAGAGAAGGCTTTATTACTAAAGAAGGAAATCTTATTTTGATCACATTTAGGTTCAGTTGAACTCCAGTTCAGTTTTCTTGGTGCCCTAGTAAGAACACCACGTGCAAACATTGATTACGGTAAGATATACAGAAGCATCAAATAAGGACAAGCAATATTTCTGTTGAAATGCACCTCGTCCTTCACCATAAGCAAGCAAGAAAGCTATCCAACCGGAAGCACTTTTAGAACAGGTAAGAATTATGAACTCTATTCAGAGTAAATGTAAATAGCTAAAATCAAAGAAAAGCTGCAATATGTAAGTAATGTACTGCAGAAAACAATGAGATACAGAATTTCTGTTATGTATAGACGTCTTTATTGTTCCTACAATGATTTTGGATACATGATTATTCCTTGCAGCACTCCTGGTACTTTCAATTTCCAAGTCTTGGGAACAGGATGCTAATGCCTGCTGAGATCTTTTTTCCTAAGTTTTGTTTTCATTTTCCTCTGACGCAATGTTGCATTTTGTGTAGAGGCAGTGAATAGCTTATTGTAAAATAGAGGATTAATATTAATGCACATTCTTAGCAGCTTTTATCAGGAATACAGTGTGAGCCTCCTTGAAAGATTTTTTTTGTCCTTTTCTTGGGGTATGACAGTATGATGTATATGATCTATCATGCTCATTTCCTTCACGCATTCTTAGCCCTACTGGAGCAGCCTTAGAGTGATGGTAATCTTATGAAAACTCAAAATGATTTGTTTATTACTGAAGGTTTATTTAAGGCTGTCACCATGACCTATATCCATTAGTAACCTCAAGAATTCTTAAAGGGACACCGGTCCCATTACCTGCTATTTTCAGCCATACTCCACGACAGTAGAAAGCTAAGGCTGTTGCTTCTAAGAGCTTTTTATAAATTATATTGCTCTCCTTCCCTCCCCATCAACCTTCTTTGTTCTACAGATGTCTTGCCTGGAAAAATGTTTAATCCCTCCCATATCACTCAAGCAGCACATATAAGGGCACTGGAAGAAGGGAAATGAGGTAGCTACATCCGTGTGTTCCAGTGTATTGACTTTCAGCAATTTGACTCTACTGGCGAATTGTTTTGAATAAAAAAGAGCATGAGCCTAGATTCACTCAGAGGATACAATGACCTATTGCAGCACAGAAGTCCTATGTGGCCTTCACATTTACAAGTTTCCACCCTAATTCACTTAGAGACAAGTCACCTAAGGTACCCTCCTTTCTTCCAAGAGGGCTGCACAGCCGCAGGAAAAGACCCTGCTCTGGCTCCCTAAGAAGGTCTGCAAGGCCCAGAGCATGATCACAAGAGGGGTTTGTGCAGCAAAGGTGGAAGAGAAAATGGCACAGTTCCTTGCCATCTCTAGGCTTCATATTCAGTACCCTAATCGTCAGAAAAGTATAAGTATTTTTTCACCCTGTTTTGAAGAATTCCATTCTTGTCTCCCATTTCCCCAGACAGAGCCCTAATTTATGATCCCTTGCCACTGCAGCCAGTCCTGCCGAAGACATTACACTTTGCATTTCACTTACGTTCAGATGGGAGCCAGAGCTACATCCTGCCTAGCTGCTACGTAATCCTTCTGGCATACCTTTAGGCTGAATGACTGTTCCAATCCATGTCATCCAAGGTGCAAGTGAGGCAGCAGTTTCATTTTTTTCTGAGAAAAGGGCAGGCACTAACCCCAGAGAGGACCTGTGGCCATGACTTCTGGGTAGCGAGAGGTGGGTGCTCCATGTGTGAGCACAGTCAGTAGCTATTTAGGATCTCTGCTCATGATGTATGAGGATGGGCCTATGTTACAACATGTTGTAGCTATATCATATGTAATTGTATTACAACACAGCAACGTGTCTGCCATCTGTCCTTTGCTGAGTATTTGCACCACTCAGGGAGTAACAGACTTGGGTTTAAGCTCTTTTCAGCCTGAGAGGCATTAAACCCATGTCCCAAGAAAAAGCCCTAACCACCAGGCAGTTACAGGACAGAGAAGAGTCTATCTCAAGCCTACAGCACAAGAATGGCAGGATTTTTCTCCTTGCATCCGGACAGGTGTTATTTTTCCAGAAAGAAATCCCAGTTGTGTATTCACAGGACCAGAGGTTAAGTCATGTTGAAAGGGACCTCAGGAAGTCTCTGATTCAAGCTCATCTCAGCTATACGATCAGAACAGGCTGGCCAGGGCCTTGTCCAGTCTGGTTTTGAAAACCTCCAAAGATGGAGATTGCACAGCCTCTGGGCGACCTGTTCCACTGCTTGACTGTCCTCATGGGGGAAAAGATTTCTCTTATACCCATCTAAACCTCTCTTACCTCAACATCTGCCCATCATCTCTCACCCTCTGACATACCCTTCTGTGAAGAGCCTGGCTTCTCAATAATGTCCTCACAGGTACAGGTGTGCTGCTAGGAAAGATGTGGTTTTGCTCTTTACATCCAGACTTGGTGCACAGTAGTCAGGTTCCTCTGAAACAACCCCAAATCCCTCAGTCCCTCTCTCCATTTGATTGATGTCTTTCTTGTACGGGGGGGCCTGAAACTGGATGTGGTATTCTAGGTGCCATCTAAGGAATGCTGAACAAAGAGGGATAATCACTTTCCTCCCTGTACTAGCCATGCTGCTGTTAATACCACCCAGGATGTGTTGGCATTCTTTGCTGCTGGAGCACACTGCAGGCTCATGTCATGCAGGCTCATGCAGGCTCATGGCAGGCTTGCTGGCTGCCATGGCCCCCAGGTCCTTCTCAGCAGAGCTGCTCCCCAGCTGGAGCATCCCCAGCCTGTATCACTGCAAGGTGATCCCAGGTGCAGGATCTGGCATTTGTTCTTGTTGCACTTCGTAAAGTTCCTGTTGGCCCATTCCTTCAGCCTGTCTCGCTCCCTCTGGATGGTGACTCTGTTCTCAAGCACATCAGTGGGTCCCCATTCCCTCTCCTGTACCCATTCTGGTGTCATTTGCAAATGTGACAACTGCCCTCTGTCATCTCCTCCAAGTCATTGATAAAGACGTTAAATGAGACAAGTCCCAGTAGAGTCCCCTGAAGTTCTTCACTTGTTACCAGTCTCTAAGTAACTTGATCCATTAGCCTCTACCTTCTGAGCCTGACCATCCAACCCAGCTGAGTGCTATAACCACTTTGTGGTTTGTGTTCCCACCAGTGTTGCATACACAGCTGCGCAGTGACTCAACTTTGAAAGAAAAAAAATAGAAAACTGGAAAGTGCCGTCACACCAGGTGCCCCATGGTCTGGTGTTTATTATGCCCTTCTAAGCCTGAGTTCAGTCTTCATAAAGCTGATGAGAACTTTCTTGCCATATCCTCATAGTACGAAATTATGTAAAAGAAGGGCACTGCCAGAGCTGGTCATAGTCTTAGGCACACCTAGCTTTTCAGATTTCTCCAGAGACTCCTTAATGGAGTCCACAGACCCATCTGCCCTAAATCTGGACCAGGCTGAAGCTTCATGCTGTAGAAGGGTGATCATCTCCACAGAACAAACACTTCTAAGTACATGGGGAAATCAGAAGACTTCCAGGTTAAGGATAGGCAAGATCTACTTGGCATTTTCCATAGATTCACCCCTACAGCTTCCTGGTCAGCATGTTGCTTTCGTATTTCCTATTCTCAGGCATGTAATTCTCCTGCATTAGATAAGGGAGTCTGTCATCTAATCTGGGTTATGAATTCCCCAAGATGATAGGACATAAAAGAGTAAAGGTTTACTGTATGAGTTTACCTTGCCAGTGTAGTTCAAAATTACAGGGTTTACCTTCATCATCCAGACTATCTTAATTACCACATATGCTTTTCCTGTCTGGCTAAATCAACATGTTTCCCTCAGTAACCTCCTGTCCTGCCACAATGTCTTTTCCATCTGAAATCTCCCAGTTTATTTTACCTTACCCATGGACCTGGCTATGTTGAGCTCTGCGTAAAATCTGCTGAGGAATGAAAGGGGTGCTATTAAGCTATACTTAATGTTCTAACCCGGGAGAAAACAGAAACCTCCTCCTCTTCTTTCTTGTACAGAGACAGAAAAACTTGTTGCCCTCTCAGAACCTGACATCACACAATGTTACTCTTGCCACTTAAGTCGTGGTCCAAGGGTTCATAACACAGGCTTGAATCGCCCCTTCGCTCGGTCTGTGAACTCATACGTCTCGTACAAGACAGACATGAACAGGCTGTGGCACAAAGTCAAACCCCAGAGTCAAGAGGCTGGATCGGTTCAAGTCTGTAGGCCATAAAACTGGACATAACAAAAGACCTGAGGCAACTGAAAAAGTGGTGAATAAAATATCTTCGCAGCCCCAGCCGAGGACTGAAAGCTACAGATGGCATTCAGAGTATATCCAAGCAGGGTTCAAATTTCTGTCTTCCATACCACCAGAAAGAGCTCTGAATGCCCAGCCGTAGCGGCATTAGAGGTGAGGAAAGAAGATCCCTGTTACAGTCTCTTTTACCAGGAATTTGAAACCTGTTTTACATAAAACAGAAATAAAGTCAGCAGAAGACCTCATGTGCCATACAAGAAGCCTTAACAGTCCTGAATGTCACCCACACATCAAGCTCAAAACAGTCCTGTGCATCCAAGTCACGGACCTCATCTCGCCTAAGTGTCGCCTAGAAAGATGCCCATACCCTAGGATCCACTTTAATTGGTCGGCTAGAGAAAAAATACAAAACCAGTGCCATGAAGGATCAAGCTGCCTGACTCTTATTTCCCTAAGATTTATGAATGCCCAGAATGGGAGTTAAAATATTTTAAACAGCATTCTTTTTTCTAATCCTTTTTTGTATTAAGACAAAACTTTTGGCCTATGTAATGCCTATGCTCCTAAGGTGCATCGGTAGAGTACACAATTGAAACCAATCCTCACAAACGTCTAAATGTGACAATGGTATCAATAAATAATGAGAAGAGACGTTACTTTCAAATAAATTACTATTTCAGTCATGTTCAGAATCCTAAGGTACAGAGGCAAAAATGAGAACTTTTCTATGCTGTATTTTCAAAATCTCCATTCTCTCTGATTATCAGGGTATGATAGTCCATATGGTGAGAGATTATTTTTAAAGTTTGCAGATTTCACCCGTCAACTGCTGGGAAACATGTTTTCTTTTGTAGCAAGGCAAATCGAGGCAATATTTGAAATTCTTCCTGGGTAAGGAAACTCAGACGCACTTTTAGCTATAAGAAAGCAACCAGTCTTTGGGACACTACAATTCCAATCACAGCAAATGGCCCGCAAGGACCATCTGTTGCTTTGTTGAAATGCTTGAATGAGAGGGTGAAAGAAGAGGAGATAGCTGATAAATTAGAGCTCTCCTGAAACATGTATGTGCATCAATGTTACAACTAAAATAGCTTAGTGCTATCAAGGGGGGATAAGGAACTCTTCTGACATGGGTGGGGGGAGCACAGATGGAAACTTCTAATTGAGTGCCATGGCGAAGGAAATTTAAAGTCTGGATAGGTAGTTTGGAGTGCTACACAGGGCTGTATGCTTTTTGAGCATCTTTCTATAAGCTACAACTTACCTCAGCTGCAAATTGCTTGCATAGATGAAGAAATCACAGTGTGACATCGTATGCTCGGTGCTATGCAGGAGGTCAGACCAGATGAGCATAATGGGCCCTTCCGGCCTAAGAAGCTATGGAGGCTACCAAATCTTGCAGAAGGCAATGTGTATGCAGATGAGAAACATGAAAATCGAGTACATAGTTACAATAACACTATATTTTAAATGGGGATCTAAAACTAAACAGTGCAAATTAGTCAGAGGTTATTTTTTATTTACTGAAGCATACGGCGGATGTGAATTAAACCAATCTGTAGGTTCAATCGCTCACCAGATTTGTCCAAACTATAGAGATTATTCTATCGGAACCCTATATATTTATATATTTTGGAACAAAACTCAAAATAAACAGCAGCATCAGCGGGTACTATCACAGAGAGGCTTTTTCAAATCACCAGCATCTGCCTCTAAACACTAACGGGCTTGCTCGCAACCGAACTGCACACAAGAAAGATTGGCATCCAGTAATGAAAGTATCGCTTCCCGGCTACGTTGGGTAAACACCATTTTGATTAAATCATTTGGGGTTTAATAAAGAAGAACGGGTGGCCGCGGAAACACAGCGCCAAGCGGCCGGGTCCCCGGCAGGCGCAAGATCTAGAAATGCATGCGCGGATATATGCGTTGGGCGGTGNAAAAAAAAAAAGAAAGAAAAGACATTTTCAGGAGCCCTTAAAAAAAAAGTTTTTAGATAAATGACCCACGAGAGCAGAGATAAAGCCCTGAATTTCAAGGTCCTATAACTCTTGCAGAAGCTTCATCATCATTGTCACAGCTTACGTACAACATTGATTTTTGTGTTATTATCCAGACCAGCCAGGACATAATGTGTGAACATCTACCATCTATTTTTCCACTGGCTTTTCTTTCTAACGCGCCTCAGACCCTGCGCAAATGCGAATTCGAGCCCCTTAGTTCGGTCGAATTTATTATCCTTAAGGGAGGGGGAGCGAAATCACAATTGTAAGTGCTCCCTCCGCTCACACACGCATGCACGCACACACACACTAGATGTGCTGTCTGTGCACCACTCCCCTATTGTTTTCACTGTAACTGATTTTGGCACCAGCTCTTTAGCACTTTGGAAGGGCCTTCATTAGCACTGGGACACTGTCCAAAAGGAATCCAGAAAAATCAACACATGGCTGCTCTTGTTCTCATGATAAATGACAGCTTTGGCTGAAAAACAACAACAGTAAGGAAGCAAAACAAAACCCAAAAAGCAACAAGGGTAGCCATAATGTGAATAGGAGAAGTCAGACATGACTAACTCAGCCTGGATGGGGGAATGGGCTTGGCTGGGAGGGGGCAGGGGGATTCCTTCCGCGGTACTGTATTAAAAAANTATATATAGAGAGAGAGATATATAGTATATATATATGCTCTGTTGTGCATGATTTTTTGGCTGCCAGGTGCTTGGCGGAGCTCTCCGCACCGGGAAGCGGGGGGAAGCACGGCAGCGCTCCCGGAGTGGGACACACCCCCACACCCCCACACCC
>VZTL01055880.1:0-32447 GCA_013400535.1 Scopus umbretta | reverse complement strand
GGAGGGTGGGGAGGGTGTCACTCTCAGAGGGGAGAGATACAGGGGAACTGGGAAAGGCTGGGACCAGACAACATCGCTTTGGTGACACAAATGGTGGTGATACAAATGAAAGGGCACCAGCACAGTGGGTTACGGAAAATAAAATGTCTGCCATCCTCTCCAGGAGGAAGAGAGATCCACATCCCTTATATAAAGCAGAGCTTACAAATGCAGAGAATGTATTAGGCTGCTGTATTAACCCATTTATTCCCCAATGGCTGTGTTTACACTCAAATCCTGAAGTGCTTACTCAGGCAAAACTCCCAGTTGACCTAGTCCTGAAGGCTTTAATCAGGAAGTATGCCCAGTGACTTCAATGGGAGCTTTGTCTCAATAACTATTCAGGATATGGCCCATAGGGATCTTGAAACTAGAACTAATTGAATTTTTTGCACGACATGCCTTTTCACTTGAAAAGAACCCTTTTTATCCAAAAACAATTCTTCACAAAATGCGTCAGTCATTTTTCTTTATTATTGGAAATTTTCTATCATATTTTAACAGAATGTGCATGGACCTTTTACTTTGTACAGCAAAAAAACCCACAAAGATAAAAACCAACCAAAAAAAAAAAAAGGGGGAAAAAAACCCCAAATCCTTATGGAGATTTTTACTCTTTTGCTAAGAAAAAAAATTGACAGGCAAATAGTTTTGAAACAATGTTGGTGAAAACTGTGGAAAACACCTGGGGAATGTCAAAAGGAAAAGTAAAGTCCTTTTTTTTACAGCAAGGAAAATGGGCTTATAAAGATTTTGTTGTTGCTATTGTTACAAATTCATTCCTTGCATTTTTATTTCTTCCATTAAAAACTACAATATACTACCAGTTAATGCATGAGTTTGTATATACAGTTATCTTAAATCACCACAGCCAACTTTAAACTCATTTTGGAGCCTCTAAAAAGGAAACAAATGTCAGCCCTGACCTGTGAAGTCTTCCATACACTTAAGCATATGAGATACGGGGAGTCCTTCAAGTCACACAAAATTCAACAAATATGTTAGAACAGGATGACATTCAGTACAGAAGACAGATGTGGAAAGAAATACCATAAAGTAATTTTTGAGGCGAACATCCACCAATCTGTGAAAAGATGCACAAACCCATCACACTGTGACAAAACTCTCCTGGAACTGCTTGGAAAGTGGTGCTTGTGCTTTTATTTTCAAGTCTGAAACTAGACTGCTTTTCCAAAAATGTATTTCAGGGTCTGGAGTCCAGTCCAAGAGAGTTTTAAAATCCATTTTGAGCCTATGGTTTCAAATGAGAACATCTATTGAATTTCATGGGGGAAAAAAAATCATTTTGCAAGGTGCAAATCTGCTGTAAATAAACCAAAGCAACGTTTTCCAGAAATCGTTCATGAGCTTTGCACACCACGTGTCTCATCCAAACTTGGCACATATCAGATGGCTGGTCAACAGTGACCCATGAGAATACACACAAGACCCTCACACATCAGCTGCATTACAACTTGTTCATTACCACGCACAGCATCCCACATTGATCATGAATATATATCATTAGAAAACAGGCTGTACACTGATAAGAAGGAGTTTGGAAATTGTCCTGCTTGCAATTCACATGAGGAGTGCATTTCTGATAGATTTTTAGACTGTTGACTTAATACAGTTAAAAGATAAACAAGTATTTTATTGGAATTTGCACCTACATCTCTATCCATGCAAAAATACTTAGAGCAAAACCCCAGCATACTGATTTTAATTTTGCTACATAGCCAAAGGCCTGATGAGGTTTGCTGAGCAATCCCCTCTGGTCTCTGAATTTGAATCAAGGTTTTGAACAAGCTTGGGTCAGGCATTTGTTCTGAAACAACATGAACTAGCACCTCTCAGTGTTTTCGGATGAGGTTCACGTAAAGCTGGATCTTTGCAGGGCTACAATTCAAGCGAACATTCAGGGACACTAGTAGATTAGAGCTGATCCTTTCCCATATCTCCCTTGTGAAGCTAAATCACTGGGAACAATCAGTTGAGTGACTTCTAAATTCCCCTTCACACCCACCCAATTAAACTTTTATCATATGGGTTGGTCCCGTGATATAAAACACAAGTGTGTCTTAATGCAATTTGAAGTCACAGGCAGCCTTCCGGGAGAAGGGCAGATGCCTGATGTACCTTAAGCTGATGTATTGGATGCTGTTTTTCCCTGCTTTATGCCATTAGTACACTTGTTCACCATCTCCCCTACCACATTGCCATCAGGGAGATCTAAGCTTGGCAGCAGGCTGGGATCCCTGCCTCTAAGCTGAAAGAGGTTGAGCTATTTGCAGAAATAATGCTTTCCAGACGTACTAAACAGCACTCATCTTTCCAGATGGAGGGGCATTAGTGTTGCTTCCAGCCATCTCTTCACCTTCTGGTGTACTTGCCACTCCTCCCGTATGCACCACAAGCCTTATGCTTCAGATACCTCTTCTGCATGCTGAGAAACTCTGTGATTTGCCTGCACCTTGCTGCCCTGGGAGCCAGGTGGAGGAGGGATATAGCCCATCCCATTTTAGCGGGATGACTCCTATCAGACAGGAAACGGGGGGGCTCCAAGAGGAGACAAACATTCACGGACCCTTTTTCCTTCCCAAAGTCTGCATTTCTACTTAAAGGATTCAAAAAGAAGAGGAGTTGGCAGGTAGAGGGTCTGCTGAAGATAAGCACTGATGGCAGCCAAGCCAAAGGGACAGAGAAAGAGAGAAAGTCAGTGATGAAGAGGTAACGGCCCCCTTGCTAAACTGAAGCTTTTAATGGTCCCACAAGACCTTCAGACTGTCTGGTCCAACAACTAAGGGCTAAGAGCCAAGACTTGAACATGCAGATCTTGGATCTGTGGCACACCAGGCTACATCAACCCTGACGAGGTCATCTGGATCACATGAATGCTTCAAGTCAAACAACTGAAAAAAATTTATTTTTTCTTTCTCTTTTTTCCTTTTTTTGTTCTTCATGTGAATCCCCAGTGGAAGAAATCCACCGAACAAGCATGTTGATTTTGGCAAAGGCACACACAGTCACTCTGTTCTAAAGATGAGCTGACACGTGCAGATTCACAGATTAGCCATTTCTAAAGGTTAATTAAATATTGCCATTGTTTTCCAAGCTATTAATGTATGTTATTCTATTTTTCTCTGTTAAAGAACATCTGGGTTTTGGAGTTAAAAAATATGCAACGCTCCGTCCCCCTTCGAAAAAGGTCTTAAAAAACACACACAGAGTGTCTCCTTTAAAAATACGGCATGACCATCTTCAGAGTCACATTACAAAGTCGAGGAAAAAAATCTTTGAGAAAATATTAGGAAAAATGTTCTTCCACAGATCAAAACATTTGATGTGCATTCTCATCTGCTGAGCGTGTCTCAGAACTAGCTCACACACAGTAAATGAACTGTAGGAGAGGCTCCTCATATTAGTCAGCCCTTCATTATGTGCTGAAGTTACTGAAAGTGATTACATTCTGATATGTTCCTGCTCCATCCTTTGGTGCCAGGATGTATGACAGCCAGTTTTGTTTACAGCGCTGGCACTGTTGGGTAAATGAAGTGGATCTGTACAGCTTTCCTCATCCCTGTCCTGTGTCCCTCCTCAGCAGTTTGGACTCAGCGTATGAACAGATTTGAGGTGAAAGAACGAATCAGTAGGATTAAGAGAATGGAGGTGTGGAAACTCTGACTTGGTAGAGATTTCTTGGCAGGGATGTAAATGACTACAAAAGATTCAAGGCAGTCCCAGCCCTAGTGATCAGGCTTGGCAGCAGGAGCAAAGGAAAGCTAGGCTTTGCATGCAGCTTTACTCCACTGTTCCTGTGATACTTGAGACAAAATAGCTTCATTCCTTGCTCCAAACCTCCTCCGTTATATCTCCAACCCCAGGAGTTCGGCAGTCCGAAAAAATAAATTGATAACATTTGTCTCCTCTTTGCACAGATAACTGCTTAAGATGCACAGAAAAAAAGGAATCTAAGCCAGTATCTCCTGTGCCTCCATTTATCTCTGTCAAGCAGTGACAGTCACATACAGGTAACTCTCAGGTGTGTCAGGAAGTTTAAGTTATTAATACCAAAAAAGTGCTTGGGAATTCTTAGCTGTAAGGAACACAGAAACATAAAATATTGTTCTAAGAATGAGAATGTGATTTTGCATATTTGATGGCTATTCCCCATCAGCCAGACTTTGAACTTCAACTTCATGCTATCTGTGCTAATCAAAGTCCCATGCAAATCCTAAAGGAGATATTTGCCACCTCTGATGCTGATTCTGGCCCCAGCTGTGTTTAGGCCCCAGTCATCAGCTAGTGCACGGTTTTGCCAACTTAGCAGCAATGAATGAACTAAACCTGCTGAAGATACAAGCTACAGACCAGTGGTGGTCTAACTCACGGCCTTCTGCATGACCTTATCATGTCTGCAGCCAAGCTGTAGTAATAACTGATCCCTTTCTCACCTCGTTTCGAGGATGGCAAGTTCTGGCGGATTGCTACCCCTATTTACCCGGTCATACTAGCAGAAGTGAAGGGAGCCCTGCGTGGCCTCCTGCATCCCTCTGCAAGGCACCAGGGGCCAGGAAGCAAGGGCATAGCACTGATGGTGGTAGGTAAGTCTGGCTTGGAGCAAGACCAACCAGCTTCTACAGTGTGCCTACCATACCCTATGCTGCCGTGAACTCAGCTGTCTGTACTCTATACCACCATGTGCAGCCGGTTTCCCCAACATACTGCCCAGTGCTATTATATTCATCCCTTCCTGATCCTGCTGGGACCACAACAGTCAGATGAAATGAGGATAACTCTGTAATTTATTTCTGTCATGTTCTGCTTGGAAGGTTTGATGATTCCTCCTCACAGGCATTTTACTAGTCGACAAAAAGTTATCCATATTGCAGTGCATGTTCTGACCTGCGAGTTAGCAAACAATAAATCTTAATTACACTTAAATGCCAGAAATCTGCAAAGAATGAGGCAACATTAGTCAGCTGTGAATTGGTCCTGACTCTTGCCTCTGCTTTGGCTGCATATCAGCTGCAGGAATACATAAATTAGTTTTTGATTTGTTTGTGCCAGTACGTTCAGTTGTAGCTGTTCCTTAAGAGCATTTCCAGTATTAGTGGGCTTACTGGCATTCATCCTATTAGCATCTCAGATGCAGGTGGCATCTGGAAAGTTTTATTTTAAAGGACTTTTAGTATTGTACTTTGGTTAATAAGAAAGCGTTATTTTTAAATATCTCGGCAGTTTTCCAGAGTGCAGCTCGGTCTCATGACATCTGCTCAGTGGATACTTGTTACCTTTGGGTTTATTGAAAGAAACCCTCTGAATAACCTTTTTGTTAGCAGTCTGCTTTATAGGCCCTGCAACGGAATAGCGTTGGAGTGCAAATGGAGTCGCTAGCAGAGGGGTTTTTCTATGCTGTAACAAGCTCTTTGGTATTCTGGCACTTATATGTCATAACATTCAATAAAATCGTCCAGGCCTCTTCCTCATCTCCCTTTTTGTGAGATTCTGCCATCTTTATTCAAGAACCGGAGCTCAATTGACAGCCCAGCTCATGTCAGCGGATGCGGTCCGGTTTCCACTTTGGAAATGGGGGTCTGGGGAAGATTTCACTGCTCTGGTATAGGCGGCTCTATCACGTACTGTTTTAAACACTGCAATGAGGTCAATCTTAAGCGACTGCTCCTACTGTTTGTGGGGCGTTGACAAATTACACCAGCTAAGTAATGGCTCATTCACAATAAATGAAAAGAATCACCAATTCCATTTCCAAATTTCACCCGTTCCAATATTTAGCATTCAATGGGAAAATGATTCAATGGAAATCCTGTAGGTGAACAAAAGGATTTCATTTATACTGAGCAAAGTCAGTCCTGTTTCCCGAAAGAAAAACATACCCTTCATGAAATTCACCTTTATTAATAGCTGACAGAGCATAGCTGGTAAACCAAACTAGCTATTCAGCAACTGCCATAAATTAAACCAAAGCAGAAACTGTTTTTACAAAAGGATCAGCTGGAGCTCAGGCTCCTGTTTGGTGACATCATTCCCAGTACACTAAGCCAAATTTTGCAGATTAAAGAGCAAGAAAGCTGCAAACATAAACCAAAGTGAAGGAATCGAAATGGTCTTTTCCTGTGAAACACCGGTTTAAGAACCGAGTATCACTCTGAAGACTTAGTCAGGGCCAAAACCTGGATTGACTCTTGTGTTGCTCCACAGAATTCAAAACAGCAAAAGTGCAAACAGAGGCTGAGCTGATTCACACTCCTTAAATGTTTTACAACTTAGTGTAGTTTCTATTCCAGCATAAGGCCTAGATCTCTTTAAACACAGCTGAGTAAAAATAAAGAAATAACATTCTCAGAAGCTGTTGCAGGTCTTCTGTAAATACTAGGAAAAGGCAGTCATTCGAGGTGACAGCTAAGCTGGAAACTCCAGATTTGTGAGCGTGTTCCTAGCAAACAAACTGCAGAAATCAGACACTATCTTAGGAGGTTCTTAAAGGCACACCATCTTTACCAAAACATCAGAATAACACAGGAGTCACCAAAATGTTAGACAGAGTGCCAAAATAACTGTATTCTGCTTCAACTTCAGTCAAAGAAAATGGACTGAAGTCATGGAAGTTACGTTACCAAATCAGGAGTTTTCTGGCCAAACCTCTATTTAGGTTCATTTCTGAAGTAGACAAAGAAAGTTGAGTTAGTCTTGGAAGAAAGAATGTCACCAGTCAGCTGACACCAGTGTAATGCTGTTATTTTTTTACAGGGGTCTTTTCTTCTGGTATCAAACTGGGCTTTAGGAATAGTTTACATGATAGAGTTTTGGGAAAAATTTAGGAGAGAGCTGAGATCAGCCTTGGTGTTTAGATGCTAGCTGCTAGAAAGATGGACTTCAAAATGAGGTAATATACAAGAGATACAAGAAATATTCCAAGACATATTTTAGGAGTCTTGGGAACATTAATTCCGGATTCAAAGTCAAAGTTTTATCGCTGGCTGCTGGGCAAGAGCTCCCAGAAAAGACCAAGAATAATTAAATAAGCAGGTGGCATGTGCAAATCAGTCCAAAACAAGATGAACAAAGGCAGCTTGTTTTAAATACAGAGAAATGCCTTTAGTAGCAAGGCCAGATCAGTCATTTTTGGCCTGCCTATAAAGAAAACTTTCTCCACTTGGACAAATGTATTTCCTCCTATGTTTTTCTACACTGTGTCAGGATCCCTACAGATGTAGGGATCCTTGTCTCTCAGTGCTACTCAGCCAAGCAACAGCAGTGTCATCAGGTGCAGTGACTCTGGGTCTGGACAGAGTATCTGGCTGCAGGGCTGTGAGATCAGGTCCAGGCAGTCCAGGAGCTGGATCACAGGCTGATGACCATCTGTACTAAGTCTGTCAGCCAAAACTGTCTTGGCCAGTACAGAGCTGGAGAGTGATCATGTCTTTGTCTCTTTTTGATCTTTCAGATTACCCTGGGAATCAGGGGAGCTACTGGAAAGGCATAATACAGGGCTCAGCAGGAGTAAAACAATCCAATAACAATCCTGGACCCGAGCCTCCTTGGAGCAGAAGCTCTTATTCTTGGAGGCAAGCAAATCTGTTCTGAAGTCTTCCCACTGTTGCCTCCATATACAAAGTCTGTATTTACTACCTATGGACTGCCTCCTCAGGAAGATGCTGCATTTTTTTTCAGGCACCTGGAGATGAAGGACCATTTGGATTCCCCAGGTGGCTGTCATTCAGGTCTGAGTGTGAAGCCTTCATGGAGATAGTCTTTCTTAATATGCATCTGTCATGATTCTGTGAAGAGTCATCCTGCTGAGGTTGGAGATTAGAATGCCGTTCAGGCCACTTCTGTATCTCCCACCTCTGAGAAATGTGTATGTAATTTCATAACATAGTTCCTGGGCCAAAGTTCTCTGACTACAAAGGTGGTAAAAAAATGAGTAGTAAAATGTTAGTGACGCAGCTGTGATTAAGGTCCTTATCAAGGAGAAGCTTTCCCATGTTTTTTTCTGTTCAAGCCACCAAGCCAGTTCTGCAACAAGATATGGCACCAAGAGTTTCCTGTCTATCCAATGTCTTATCTAAGAATAGACTGCCTTGACTCAGAGCTAATGAGGTTGCAAACTAAATCCATAAGGCAAATTCACATACATTAGGCTGACATGAGATCTAATTATGGGGTGTTGGAATCATTTTGATACCCATAGGAATAGAAACACTTGTAATAAAGGAAATCTGCCAACAGGGAACTAAGATTTTAGTGATCTGGAGTTAGTCATTAGCCCCTATAGGCTGAGAATAAATTAGCAACAACTAATGGGATGCACAGAGGTGCGCATATTTATATGATCTGAATGCCATGCATTCTTAGATGGGTAACTACCACTGCTGGGCATTTTATAAGTATGTTCTTGTTTGTGAGGGGGCCAAATGGCAGGATTTTCTGCATACAATTGTTTGATCTCGTTTGATCCAACAGACTGCCTCCAGTCTACTCTGCTCTTTCTGGTTTTTTTCTTGCCTCTTGGTCAAGAATTGACAAATCTGAAGCTCCGTACAAACAGCAGATGGGACCATCTCTAGTTTTTGGTTTTATGCCAACAATAGCCATTGAGGGCAAGGAAACTGAGCAAGAGCCACAAACATGCCTACCCTTTTTTTAACCTTGACCAGCTACACAGAGAATCAGACAGCCCAGAGCTGCTGCTGTTTTGAAAAATCCACACTTGGGTATAGGCACCTTAAGTGAGAACCACTCTCATACAGACCTGAAAAGCAACAGCATGCTTACAACTGCTCCTCAGTCTTCCTGGAGGAGGAGAGGTGAGAGGAGAGGTGAGAGCAATAAGTTCTATCCTGCTCCAGGAACAGGGGCTGGAGGCAGTTCACAAGGAGACTGACAAGGCAAGGTAGAAAGTGGGAAAGGAACAAATAGGTGCATTTCCAAATGCAGAGCAGCTTCTGCAAAAAGCAAATCCATCAGCAAGGTCTTTTGAAGAAAATACGTAGGTAAGAACCATTAACCACTCCTGGGACATAAAGAGTTGACATCACATTTTTACTCTACATAAAAATATGTTCCTATATACCTGACTTTGTAAAGCATGCCTAGGACTCCAGCTCTCTTATTATCCCCCAGAATTAATTCCTCCTTTCTTATGCTCACCCAGTTGTGGGGAAAAAAGAAACCAAACCACTCCATGAATGGAAAACCTCTTCACTCCAGCAGAACGAAGAAATGTGCACTGTCCTTCAATTCATCTCCATGGGACTGAAGAATGCAGGTAATTCACAGCTGTCTTACACCCATCTAAGTTTCTCTTATGCTAGGTGTCACAGTGGTGACACCAGTCCAACCATCACTCTGGCACCAATTCTGGTCTGCTCTCTGTGAATTAATAGTGCTGTTTGGTACAGGATCAAATGCTAACAACCTCACCTGGAGTGTGGCAGTACCATCTAACTCTACCAGAAGTATGCCCGAAGTTAAGGGCTCTGACCACAAATCCTGGTGATCCCACCAAGTGATTTTGAGTACCAGCTTGAATTCTCACCACTACAAGTCTGTAGGCACCTCTCTAGACATGGCTGGAGTGTACCCTCCAAAGGATGCTGAGATTCAAATATCAGGTAGGCACTTGGTCGTAGCAGACCATCCACAAGACAGCTATGGAGATAGCAGGTGGATAGGGTACAGTACGGGCCATGTTTATGGCAACCCATATATCTATTTTTCACGATCCCCTGAAACTGCCTAGTCCAAAGGAAGACTATCAGCGTTCATCTCAAAGTGTTTAGGTAGCACTGCAAATCTGCTATAGCACACCACTTAAAACACCTTTTTCCTTTGCGGTTTTTTTTTCCTAGGCTGACCTCGAGATGTGTAGATACGGAAATGGTGGCAGAGGAACAACGCTGCGCTTATCCGCTTCCTGCTGCTGACAGGCCTGGTTGGGTTTACCTAAGGCTTGACCCCTATCTCTCCCGCACAGCTGCCCCAGAAGATGCTGTGCCCATCGTGGAGATGTGCTACTCATCAAGATAAAAGGAATAAGAATCTATCTCAGAGCACTTAGGTATGATTAAATAAAGGAGGCCATTTCCTGTGCTGCTAATCTTGTGCCTTTCAAAATCACTAACTTCACTTATTTTTAAAGTTATCATCCTTTAATTCTCATGGGTCTCCTCTATAGTTCTCCTCCTCCTTACTGGGAAGGGGTGATCCACTTCATGATACAACAGTAGCTCACAGGGCTGATTAAACTGAACTCTGTGCAACACAAACAGCAATTTTTCATGTACAAAATGAAAGAACTGAACTGCTCTCTCTTTTGAGTTTTGTCTGGGTCAGGATACCCAATTAACCTGCAGGCTCCTGTACTGGCAGCTACCTGCTCTTCACTTTGAAATCAAGTCACTCTTCTGTTTTGGGAGCTCTACTGCTCTGAAAGTCTTCCTGTCCTTTAATATGACAGAACAAAGCAGAAGCAGCTACTGTGAAAAAATGAAAAAAACATACTCATTCAATATGGCCTCTTACTATACGTTTGAGTGTAACAGTGTAAAGTTCAATAACATCTTAACTGCTTGGCCACTAAGAGACAAGGTATTTTAGGACTCTAATATTTGAAGAGTATGTATGAAGTCAAGTAAGTCCCTAGGTTGTACTTTCCCACTCACAGGAATTCCAGGGTTTAGACTTTGCAACCTCCATGCTTTTTTTTTTTTTTTTCCTTTTTTTTTGTGGTGCCATTCTTATTCCCAGAAACTCGATCAGGTTACATACCTTGCTGGGTTTCCCACATTAGGTACCAGAAGCTACATATAGATTCCCATGGACAGTTTTAATATTTGGTAGTCCTCCTTTTTGGTTGCTTTTGGGTTTTTTGCTTTCAGGATTTGTGCTGAAGTAGGAAAAAATGAGGAATTTGTATATTTATCAATAGAAGTTGAAACATGTGAGAGCAAAGCAGTGAGTGTGGTTAAGCTGACTCTTAGCTGCAGTAACCAAACAAAATGGCCATTGAGCATGTGAGGAAGGACCATGCATTGGCAGTGAAGCCCAATCTGTTCTAGGCGTAATACAACCCCAAAGCTACAACCATGGTGCTTGACACTTGAAGTGCAACAGACATCTGACCTCAGTGAATGCATCATGTGCCTTTGCTTTGGACTGCTGATCTGTGAATGTGTTTGTTGAGCAAAGCCATAGGCAAAAAAGGGTTGGATGTATCTGACAAAGTGTCAGATGCAGGGGGCATGTGCTGCACAGAGCATAACCCCTATCTCCATCTCAGTTAGCCTCGATGGGAATGTGACTGCCATAACTTGTCAGAGCTGCACTCTACCTTGGATCAGCAAAATCTACAGAAAGCTATATGCAATTGATGTTTCTCTGCTGCAAAGTATAGCACAGAACTAAGTTATTTACACACTGAGCCTGACTTTCCCTTATCTTATGTCACAAAAAGTCTTTACGATTGTATAAAAGGATGACAAACCACCAAGTCAGTATGGTAATACAAGCTGTGAGAAAATGGAATATGACATTCCTGGCACACTACATTTTTCTATATGGTTATATTTTCTATAAACTTTTAGTAAAAGCTAACACATGATTTAAGCTGGACATTTTGGAAATGATGGAAATCAGTAGAACCAGTGTTTTTTACTCTTCCTCAGTTAGACTTTACTCAGTGTGATTTCAAAATATGTGCAGTGCTTTGGAGCTGCATTTTTGCTCCAACTTTAATTTCACGCATGTGCCACAGATTGTAAGGCTATGCCATGTCATAAAATGCAATTGTATGTGTGGGAATGTCCTGCACTAGCTGCATGGAGGATGATTGTTAAATCTCCCAGAAACCTTAGCTTTTCTGCATCCCAGGACTCTTTCAGAGCTTCTCATCATTAGAATTCCCCGGGTTTCCACCTCCTTCCTTGACAGCCATCTGGCCTGTCCACACTCCAGCTGCAGTCAGACATCCCTCACCACTTACCTTGACTCTGCACACCTGAAACAATTCTTGCTTAATCTATCAAGCCATATAAAATTAGACAATCAGAAAAACTCTTCCAAAAGCTATGAACAAATTGCTCAGCCTAAAATTACCACTCCCTTTCCGTGACATCCAGGAAGTATTAAAACAGAAGGAAAGATTTATGTGAGGAAGAAAATGCAAGTGTGTTTCAATACCACAGTGTATCCTGATGGAATAGTGTTTGTAAAGGTTTGTACTTCTTTGGCAGTTGTTCTTTTGATGCTTGGGATATTTTGATGGACAACTCCTTCATCACCTCCCGCTAGTTAGCGGATCAAAGTTTAACATGCAAAAGAAGACAGCATCTAGTCAGAAGTGTATTGCAGAAAGGGAGAGTAACATGAAGAGTGCTCATGTTGCAGACACTGAGTGTTTGCTGACTGTCACTGAGTAGTGGTGGGACATGGGACTGGGAGGAAGAAGCTGCTCTGCTTTAAGCCTACATTGTCCCAAAGCTTAAGGACATCCACTTTATAACACAGACCTTTTTTTTTCGCTCCTGTTTTCTCCTTCTTTATTTTCCATATCAAAAGGCAATGATGGATTATTTTCAGTATTTTGTCCACAAAACATTTAAGAAAAAAACCCCACAAACCTCTTTTTTACACAAGCCTTTTCAAACTCTTCCAAACAGCAGTCTCTGTTAATTTATAGCTTAGTTATGTTGGAATGAGCTGTTCTAAATCAGCAAGAATCTGTTACAGGACAGATGCCAGCATGATTACTAGAGATGGGTAAACCTCAAAAGACCTAAGATCTGGTTTGGTTTCCATGAAGCTGAACCTCTGGGGAGCATTGCTTCCTGTTGGGGGGTCTGGTTTTGGAAACAAGAACAGGGAGCATTGTTTTCAATGTTATTTTCTGCTCCTGGTTTTAGGCCAAATTTGAGAGTGTAGAGGTGCTCAATTACTTTAATGAATAAATACAACAGTTTCACAGCCTGGAAATAGATTTGCTTGTGGTTTGTTTCCCATACTCAAATTTTATGCTATTGTTGAATACGGTGGCCTACTGATAGACTTCTGTTGCATGGCAGACCTATCAGAGCTTGCCAAATCAAGAAAATCTGACTCCTTATACTACTTCTGTTGCTGCCCCAGCAACCACAGAAACACACTTTCTGTTAATATTTTTTTTGTGTTTCTCAGTAAATGCGAGTCTGTTCTTAATACGTGTTAGACTGCCATTGACTTCCATGAAGCAATTCCAGATTTACATTGATCATCATTAAGAGTTGTTTTATCACCAGGCTCATAGCAATAACTTAATTAAAATTAGTTTTGCTGATGTTACTCCTCAATTTTTTTCCAGTCAGGTAAGACAAATCTTAAAGGAGATTTCTTCACTGGTCAGCCTGGAGAGCCTGCATGCTGCCTCTCAGATCTTTCCCCTCTCCGCCTTCCCCATGCACGTTCTCCCCTCACCAGTTCCCTCTCACACACACTGTTTTATAGTAACGGGGTCATAGAAAACATAGAGTTCAGCACTATAGAAGTGGAAACAGAAAGCAGCCATGGGCAATTAACCAGGGCTGTGACTGCTTATGTTTGGTTCCTGCTTCCATTTCTGTTTCCATGGAAATGGACATCAGATCATTGGAAATAAAGTAAATTTTCTACTTCTCCTCACCTTCATATCAGCTGGGCTATACAATCCGAATAAACCTAAACTTATCTAATTAAATGTGAATTTAGAAATCTATTCATTTCATTGAAATAAATTGACAAAAGCAACATTGCTTTTGAAGTACTTAGATGCTATTGGCTGTCCTTTGGGAAAGGAGTAGGTAAGTTTGCCCACCCCTTTTTGCTTTGTAAGGTATGGAAACGTGCAAACATCCATCCTACCCCTTGCTCTGTTCTCCTGCCTGCCCATTAATATTGTTGTGCTGAACAGTACTCATCACTTGCCCATTAGGGGTCATTTAAGCATAAATGACCCCCCTTACAGAGACTGTGTGGGTTAAAGACCTCGTCTTTGTCTGGCTGCTAAAGCTTTGAGGTTCATTTGTATTGCAGAGCAGCTGCATAAAAAAAGGTTCAAGCCCACCTTTAAAGGTCATATGGTCTCAGAGGAGGAGCTTTGACCTAGAAGGGTTTCCCAGGTGAAAAGCTCAGGGTTTGGGAACAAAGGGAAAAAAAGTGGGTTTTAAGCTTTCACATTCCTGTGAGAGACTGAGAAACATAAGACTTATGTGTCTTTTGTAAACAAACATATTAGAGACTGAACACTTGATTTCTCTTCTAGATGTGAAGCCGATCTGCAAAACTGCCAGACCTATAGAGCGATAACACTAGTTTTCAGTTTGGCTTATGACACAACAGATCAGACAGACAAAATCTCGAGAAGCAGCTTCAACAAAAATGTCCCACGTCATGAGTCAATATTCTTCCAGCTGTAGCAATTACCTTTACTGCTCAGTGAATGAAGGCACAACGTGAAACAACCTGCTAGTCTACCAATGTGTATTACCCACAGGATGAAGCTTCATACTTTTTTCTCAAAGCAGCCCTCTAACACTGCTAAACCAAATGAACTAATAAAAACTTGCTGAACAAACAGCACCAAATAGTATCACTGCTTGAATTGGCATTGCATTTTGCAATTTGCAGTGATTGAAAGCATAAATATAATTACTGTATTAATGCAAGCTCAATGACAATAAATGGCTTGGTTTCTAACGGGGTCCGTTTTACAGCAGAAATTAGGGAAGGCACAACCTGGCTTTTCCAGCGTCTACCAAAGTGTTAATTTCTGGAGTCCACTAACAAGAACAGTTAGAAAGAAAGCAATCAAAGTAGATCTATATAGGATGGTAGATTTAAACTGTTTAATCACTGTAGCTGTAGCTGGTTATTGCTAATGCATGGATCACAAAAGCTTCACCCCTGTAGAAATCAGTCATGCGTGGGAGATCAGGAATTACAGATACTTCACCAATGTGAGGGATTTGCTCTGGTCCTTTAAGGAGATTTCCTCCAGTGACAAAAGCCTCGTGCCTGATACTAATGCACAGTATGTAACAAATTTACTTTAAAGGAAAGTAGCCTATAACCTAATCATAGTCAGTCCTAAAATATACTTCTTTAAATGACTCGTATCAAACCGTTCAGTCATGAAGCAGATCTCTTCTTTTTTTAATTTAAAACCGTCTCTGTTGAAGATGCTAGCATGTCTTGAGGAAGTGGAGAAAGCTAGATGGTGGGTAACTACATGCTATCAATGTCTCAATCTGACATTTTGACTATCAAAAAGTCTGATTTTTCCTCTCTTACCAAAAGGCAAGCTTCAAGATCTTTTTTCTGGTATAATCCCAATCATTAAAGTTGCTATCACAAGCACGAACACAATCTCCAAGACAAATCTATCCATATGAGTTTCGTTCCCTGAAAGGCATTGCACATGCCTTTAAAACTTAGAACAAAAACATAGGCCATTAAAACTGAAGTGATCCCCCACAAATGAACATGGATCAGGATCTAACTTCACAGCACTGGAGCCACTCACAAAGTACTAGGAAATTAGAGCATTACAGAGTGAATAAAGGAGAAGCCTATTAAGTATTATTTGGGGTTGCACAGAAGTACATGCAAAGGGCAGGGAGCAAGGTGCAAAATACTTAAGGCACGCGGTAAAAGAAATTAAATAGCTGGAATTGTGTGTTGAGGACTAGTCTACAGTGGTAGAGTTGCACTGGCAAGACTTCCTAGGGTGATGTAATATATGCTGATAAATAAGTAGGTACAGGCCGTATTTATTCAACAATTCTCATAAAGCTATGCAAGGCAAATCGTACTTTTCTGAGAAAACTGCCTCTACACTTTAGCTTTTATTTCAATATTTTAAAGAAAGAATCATACCCTTAATCGCTGTTATGATCAAGCCCGTAGTTTAGATCTTGTCTAATTGTCATTTTGTAGAATAGATCCCCAGAGACCCTTCTGCTATGTGTACTGGGTTTGTTCGTATCTTCAGAGACTTTTTTCAAGTAATAAGAAAGATTTAAAGTGGATGTCTCTTAAAGGACAATAAATACCTGGAGAAGAATGAGGAAATACATTAAAGCCGAATCACTGCTGTGTCACAACAATTTTTCCCTTTTACTCTCGAGATTCCACGGAAATCAATGAAGTTACAGTTACTTAAAGCTGTAGGATTATACAAGTGAACCAGGTACATCGCGTTGCAACAAATGACTAGAACTTGCTGGCACACTTGCTCAGAATCAAATGTGTCCCCTTAAATTTCACACTATTTTCACAATTTTGCAGCAAAGCAAAACAAGAAGTTCACTGTGCAGTCAGAACAAAATCTTTTTTCTCTGGTCTAAGTATTTAGCCAATACAGTATCACAGAAACATCGATTTCTGTTCCCAGCCTCAGAATCCTCCTGATAGTTTCATACAGAACCAAAGACCCAACACAATCTCTTCTTTTATGGCTAAGAAACTGCTACGAGAATCTTTATCCCTGGGAAAGATTTCTCTGATAGACGAGGAAGGACTGTTCATTAGTGTCATGAATGATGCTGCCTCTTTTTTATGCAACTTGCATTCACTGATGCTGGCACTGTCAGAGTCTCCAACTGTGTGCACAATTC
Source organism: Scopus umbretta (assembly GCA_013400535.1). Taxonomy (NCBI): domain Eukaryota; kingdom Metazoa; phylum Chordata; class Aves; order Pelecaniformes; family Scopidae; genus Scopus; species Scopus umbretta. The sequence goes on along the minus strand of VZTL01055880.1, from coordinate 15,759 downwards.
AGTTCATCGAACAAGGCGGCATCCTTTCCAGATACACTCAACGTGAGGTATTATGGTTGGGAAATTCATTCCACAGAAAAGAAACACGAATTATTTCAATTCTTAAAAAAAAAAAAAAGCAAAAAAAAAGCGGCACAGTCTGTGCCTTCTTTTTCCATGCTATTAGAGAGATTATCAGGAAAAAATAAACACAGCAGTTGTTCGAGGTCCCACACAAACAAAACAAGGACTGCAGGCCACTCCATACAGCGCTGAGCCATTGCTCTGTTTACTTGTAAGACTTAAAATAACACATCTTCAATTCTTTTTGTTTTAATAATTATTCAGTCCTCAGTCCTGACAGAGTAAATTTGCAAAAATTTAAAGAGGAAAAAAGCCCCAAATGTTCACAGTTTTAAGTACACTCTGTTCGCAGCTCCTCCATCTCAGCCATTTCCTTTCGTTTATTTAGTGTGGCGGCGACACGTCAATTTGTCTGCAGGGAATGGCTGCCTCTTGCTGGTGCCAAATGCAGGTAGAGGCCAGTCCCACACTCCTGAGTCACCTGCAGAGCTCAAGGTGCATGAACAAATTACATGTGGTCCCTAAGCAGCAAGGACCAGATCCAAAAAAACAAGCTACAACACGTGTCCATGTATGTGCCTTGGTGCTTGCCATAGGAGAGAGCCTGGAGCTAACGGCAGGGGGGCAGATACATCTACTCTGAGAAGCAGAGAGCCCTGCAGAGATAATAGCTCATGTCCCAGGAGCTGGGTAGGTGCTTTACATCAGTAAAGCTGACACAGGGCAAAAAGCCCAGTTTTCTCCCTAGGGCTGAGCTGGTACCATCCCAGCACAGGGCTGCCGCAGCCCAGCTCCAGCTCTGCAGGGATCAGCTGAGCAGGCACAGCTGTGCAGGACAGGCAGGGTTTGGGGGTGCACTGATTCCTGCACCCCCTTTGCCCCTGCCTCATCCAGCAGACAGAGGAAATGCACACCTGGGGCACAGGCTTTTTAAGATCACAGCATTTGGCCCTGATCCACATAGCTCTGAACCTGCGCCTTAAAAGCAGATGACTGAGCAAGGAGCCATTGCAGCCTGCCTCTAGGAAAACCCTGAGGATGGATGATAGGAGGGCACTTAAAATCCCTTTTCTCTCTAGCACTTAGTTATTTTACACTGTGCATTTTCCTGCCTTGGATGCCTCTATCAGAAAGATGCCTCTTTCCCGGAGAACTGAGCAGGGTCACAGAGGGTGGTCAGAAAAAGAACCCATGTCACTGAAATTCTCCATCTTTTGTAACAGTGGTCTGTCCCCTTTTCTGCCAGAGGAGATTTACTTCTCTGTGCAGAGAGCGCTCAGTCACCCTGTTGATAAGGCATTTGAGGTGGAAGGACCACCTTCCCTTCTCTTTACAAAGCAGTCATACTTTATGTATATATATAAATTTGTCAGATAAGAAAGACGAACCATGATAAGAAAGAAGAAACATTTGGCCCAGTGGTCAAAGAAGGACCAGATCTGGCAAAGCACAGCAGGTGGATTTGAAGTGTCGTTGTAAGACTGAGCCCTGCAACCAGATAAGTGGATGAATCCACTGTTCATGGTTTCTAATCCGACTTAAATGTCAGATAAGCACCCCGCTGCACAGCCTGGTCAAGGCAGAAGCACGGGTTAGGCATGCTCTGAAACAGTGTTGGATGCCTCGGGTACTTTAATAGCAAAGACCGAAGGACCTGCACAGTCTAAGTGCCTGCAAGACCAGACAGAAGCTGAACATGGATTTCAGGGAGCTTTACACTCGGGTCCCTAATTTCCTTCCGGTTATATTTAACATGCTGCATTTCCCTCTTTCGTCTGGTGCGAGATGCAGCTACATTTGGGATGCAGAGCTTTCAAGGAGCCAAGTTCCCCAGCCTTCTCTCACAGGGAGTCCTACAGAAATAAGGAATGTCTGATAAACGCTAGTGAATCACCTGATAAGGACTTCTTTGGGTCCTTTGAGATAACTGCCAGCTTTAAAAAACAAACAAACAATTTAATGAAGATGCAAATAATCCATGCTACAAAGGGAGCAGACTGGAATGTGGAGCATTCATTCTTCCATTATCAGCCATCAAGGTAAAGGGAAGGAAGTGAATAAATTATGTGCCTGAAATATTTGTATGGAAACCTTTTCAAGCTAGATATAAAAAGCAATTATTTATTACTTCAGGAAATACTCTAGCATCAAGCAATGACCCCAGGTTGGTGTCAATGCTTACCCAACAGGATTACCATTCAGAAAGCTTTATGGTTACCACATAATGTTTAATCAGTGCATTAAAAATAAATTAAAGATTTGCTAATTGTAATGTAATTAGCTTAATTTAATTACATTGCTCAGTGACTGAGAATTTTATTGTTATTGTGAGATCTTTTCTCATTTGGGGCCTGAAGTTAAGTGGCACAGTATTGACAACCGTTTCCTCCCTTAATATTCAGCTTCAGCAATGGGCTGAAATTTTTACCTGGATCTTGCAATTTATCACAATCAGTATCATCACAAATTACAGAAAGCATCCAGTAACATGATAACTTCTAAATGAAGTGTCTGTAACCAGGGCAGTAGCAGCCTCGGCTGTTAATTTGTCATATTTCATAGCCAGCTTGACACCCTGTCCAATTTGCTTGTAAGCTTTATCACAAAGACAGCTATGTAAGCTGCCTCTGACTATCAGCAGGATGGAGGAGATGGACGGAAATTCAGCGGGGGCAGCTTGGCTCTTCAGGTTCCCTGGCTTTGCATACAATCCAGCTGCAAAATAAAAGGCCCCATGCTTGGTGATGTTTGTTTTCTCCGTTAAAATCCCTCCCTTCTTCTCTTCCCTCCCCACTTTCTCATTAAGACAACCACATTTTTTTCTTTTAAGACTCCCTGATGGCCATAATCTGATGGTCAACATAATCTATTAGCAGTTAGGGGAGTTAAAAAGACTAAGAGGGAAAAGAGTACTCAGGGAACACCATTACCTGTCTTGCACAGGCTCTCAATTTCAATCCAAAGCAAGTCAACCTCTCAAATGACCTGCAAGTTTTTCCTTTTGGGCAGAAGTTGTGCAGCACTGTAAAAATGGCCATGAATATCCCTTCAGGAAATTGGTCTCTCTTCTCCTGTTATCTTCCAGATGCTCTGAGGCCCTCAATCAATTTGCATTGATTTAAGCAACATCATTCAATACATATTATCAATCTGATCTGAGGGGAATTGTGTGAAGAGTAGGTCTTCCTTTCTATTCCCGACATGCCAAGCACAACAGCACAAGATGCTACAAAACCCATAAAATGCTTTCTAAAAGACCAACAGGTGTTAAAAGATGCCTGGACTTAACCAAATGCAGGAAACTGCCATTTTATTTTGTCTAACACATTCAAATCGGGTTGGCCAACTTGGAGTGCAGACAGAGCAAACATCTGCTCAGACAGATTTTGTTGATAGCACGGGAACATTTTTTAAATCCCTAGTCTGGGTGCACGCAGCACCAACCACTTCCTACAATATCGGGGTACAACCAACTAATACCAGCCTGACACTGTTGGGTTTTTCTGGAAAAGAAAAATAAGCCTCTCCATGAGGCAGGAGGTGTTGTGCTTCCGTCTATTACCTGCTCCAGCAGGTGAGCCCAAACACCTGCCCTTCTCCTCCTGTTGATGGCTGTCCAGCCATGGTTGTTGGGCTGCGGACTCCACCAGAAGGCCTAGCAGCCAGGCTCTGCAGTGCTCAACTCTGCAGCCTCTAAGTAGTTTTGCAGATCTGTCCCTTATTACACCAGCAACGAAGAGAGCAACCAGAAGGAAATTAGCAGAGAGCATTCCAGTCTTTACAGCTGAGCCTCCAGAGGGGCTATAAAACCTCAGACGCTGTTGGGGAGTCAAGAGAAAACAGAGAGCTTGTGGTGCCTGCTGTTAATGAGAGGAATTTGAGAATGGGGACTGTCCGAGCACACCGAGACTAAAGGAGAAGGAAGAATGAGAGGACAGAGAAGAATGAAATAAGGTAGGAACTGGTCAAGAAAAGCCACAACTGTAGAAATGGCAGAAAGAAAGACGACAAACATTTAGACAAATTTTCAAGTTTGAAGGAGCTTATCTGAGCCAAGTGACCATATGTCAGTCTCCTGAGGTTTTGCCTATCATGTTGAACTCCAGGCCCACTGATTCTGTAGGATGCGGTCTTCAGCACACGGCTACCACTGTGAGTGAGTCATTTGGTACAGTTCCTGTGGCAAGATTCCCAAATGTGTCAGGCCTGGACTAAAAAGCAAGATGGAGAATGAATACACCTGAAGGCACATTTGGCACTTTAATTCTGAGCAGATATCACTTCTAATTATAGCCAGCCTTATGCCAGCTTACTACCGTTCAAGCGCTCATGGGTTTGCGCATTGAGTGCCAGATTTAATCCATTCAAGGTAACGCGCAAGAGAACCAATTGCATTTTGCATGTCTTCTACCTGAATGATTTGCTTTGTTGTTCCCAATTTGCAGTTTGACTGGAAGATTTGCACCCCTCTGGTTAGTTCTGGTTGGGTTCTCTGCAGCCACGGGGGCATATTTTTCAGCTGAATGAAGCCCAGCTGGCAGGTTCAATTTGCCCCACCAATGAGTCATATCTTTCTCTCTCTAATTTCACCTGCATGAGAGAACTGCGGGTTCCTCTCATAATTCCTCGAGTTCAAAATCGTTCCTGCAAAAAGAAGGCTTATGCCCACCCCAGCACATGGAGGCGTAACCCTGCTTGCCTGGAAGACAGCAACAAAACGCAAGAGAAAGCCACCAGTGAACATTACTTAAAGAGTAAGTTTAGTTAAGAGAAGCCTTTCCCTGTCTGATCTTGTATCAGATTTTGATCTTATAGAATGCCTAATGCTCCACAAGGACCAGTGCTAAGCATCCCACAAGGACGTATTGTTTTCTGGTATGATGCAGGGCTTGGAGCAGAGGGAAGGTTTAATACAATCATGCATCAATTTTCTTTCCAAGCAGCACTGTGAAACACAGAACAGAAGGAGGATTGCCTCTTCACCCCATAAATCCACTTAAGCTTGGATTATGAGCCATATTCACCCAATTTTTGCTTGGAGCTTAAGGTAGCACCATGTTGACGCTGGGCTGCGGGATGCTGGGAAGCTGAGGCAGGAGTCGAGAGGCTCCAAACAAACTTCCACAAGTGAAATGGCCACGTTCTTCAATGTGCGGGGCTGGAACAGCGTAGGTCTGTGTTCAGCCATGGTCTAGGTCAATGTACGGAAATAGATGAAGTGTAAGCAGCACAGGCAGAAAGGGTTGGTTTTAATAACTAAACTCATGCTAGTAGCTTTCAGAGCATGTGTTTTTCAGAAGCTTTGCCACATTGAGTTGACAAAGAAATAAAAGGGAACACCTCCCCCCCCACAAATCTCTATTGATCTGAATATGGATCTTGTTTCAAGATAGAGAACTACTTGCACTGATGCTGTCAAACAGAGCCTTTTGGAGTTATTTCAGAAGCTCCATTTTCCACCCTTATGCCTCTTTCCCTTCCTGCTAGTACAAAGAGAGAGTGACAAAGGCAGGAAGGAGAGAAATAGAAAAGAAAGGAAAAGAAGGAAAGAGAAGACAAGAGGAGGAGGAGGAGCAGAAGAAGAAGAAATAGAGGAAGAAGGAGGAGGAAAAGAAAAAGAAGAAAAAAGAGCCAGCCTGGCTGCTGGCAGGCTGCGTGAAACCTCTGCACACGTCACCTGCTCCCAGCACTGTCCTTCCCGTACCCATCCCCGATGAGCTGGCTCAGTTGTGCAAGGTAGCTCCTAATTACCTCTCTCCTGGTTTCTCTCTTTCCCCCCTGAGGACGGCCTTTCCAAGAACTAACGCACAGGCACACACCTGGCACTCTGAGATAGGGAGCCTCACCATGGATACCGGCTCCCCATTCCCAGTCCGACCCATGCTCTTGGGATTTGAGCAACTATCACCAGGATGCCACGAACTCCAGATGTGCCTTACCTAGTGCCTGGAGACACCGCATGCGAACACCGCTTACAACTGTTATTCTGCACTCACGCACACGCACAGAGGTTCTGGCTATGCATATCAAGCTTTGAGAAACGAAATAAAGCAAAATAGTAATCTTAATCTTCCCTTTAATATGCTGCCCCATGCCAGATAAAAGCAGCTGTGCTCACACAGTGTGTCCAACTGGACATGATAAATAGCCTGGGAGAAAAGAAAAATATATACATACACACACACACGAATACATGCGTACATACGTGGTCTGAGGAATTTAAAACATGTTTGCTTTTGGAAGTGGTGGCCTCCAGTTCGCAGCTTCCTTGATTAATAAAAGGGTTGATTAGAAATAAATATGGCCTGCCAGGGTTGGGATTGTTCATAAAAACCTAAAGTAAATATCTGCAAGGGTAGCCCGAAGGGTTAACCTTACCAATGCACAAATACTGGCTCTCCTCCTGTTACAGTTTAAATGCTGATTGGAAGGAAGAGATCATTCTAGGTCAGTATGTCCTTTACATTGTGAATAGCTTGACAGGGGCTAATAAACTCCCTTGCCTATGGAACCGATAATTTATTATATATTCCCAGGCATCACATACAATTTTTTATTTATACGTGCGTTGCTTGTTGGTTTGTTTTTAAAGAGGGGAAGCAGGGCAATCTGGGTCAAGAAATATGTTTCAACCCAAGGACGCAGAGAGCTCCGCTCTCCTAGTGTTAGCCTATGGTGGAGAATAACAGGCCGGCTGCTGCTTCCCGGTCTGCTGCTGCAGGGATTTTGCGTGGCAGCTGGGCATTGCAAAGAGCAGGTCTGCGGGCCAGCACAGCCGACTTCTGGCACAGGGATCCGACGGGTGCACACACAAACGCACCCGCGTGGCCCTCTCACGCTGCAAAGCAAACCCGGCCGATTTACGAGGGACCTCTTGAATTGAGATAATTGCAAAACTAACAGATTTCAAGTTTATTTCCTGAGCCATGCCCCCGAGAGCAGCCTGCCTCACTCCTGCCTTGCACTCGCTGCATTTCACATCGATGAGGTAATTCGACTGCAGATGAGGTAACCCTGCGAGTTGCCCACGAGCTGGAAGAGGTTACCATATGATTGCTCATGTAAACACGCAGCCCAGTCCCCCCAGACAGGGGCTGACAGCTGCGTTCTGCCGACGCGCCGCGACACCGGGCCGGTGGGCGGCAGTGGCCCTGGGGAGCCCCTGGCCTGCGGGGGGGCTTCGTGCCTCTCCGAAAGCAGCCGGGCGCCTGCCACGCGAGTACCACACACCGTGCACAAATGTGCCGGGCAATGTTCAGCTTTTGACCTGTCTGACGGGGGACCCTGTTTTTCCAGTACCCCTGCAGCCAGGTTCACCGCTCGGATGGCTCTTCCTCTCCCCGCACCGGGATTTATAAATGCATGTGCCTTCCCATGCCCGGGCGAGGTGGTTCATCTCTTCCACAAGCACTGGAGAACGACTTCCTCCTGCGGTCGCAGGCGTTAGACCTGGGGGAAATCCCTCCTTCCCCTGCCCAGGGGGTGCAGAGGAAAGGAGGGGTACAGGAGCCGCAGGGCGGCAGTGCGGGGAGCTCCCCGGGCAGTCCCCACCAGTTCGGTTTGCAAGTTGTGATGTTTTGTGTGTGCGCACTTTGCACAGGTGCTGTTCCTAGAAAGTCCCCTAATTTGCAAGCAGTGAGAAAAGTGACTTTTGTGGTTAAGTAGCGCTGATGACTGTGCCCCACTCCTGCCTATAACCATGTGTCAGAGGATCTGCAAGCCTCTGCTCGCCCAGCAGGCAAAAAGCTCAAACCAAAGCCCCAAAACCCAAACACCTTGTCTTCAGGATCTCGTATCATTGCCAATTACATTATCAATGTCTAGGAGCCCTACTAGCTCTGCTGTGCAAAGTAATCCCGGTGCTGATCCCTACCCAGGCACTGGGCAAAGCAGACCAGTGTGATGAATGTGTGAGGAGGAGGAGGAATTCACAGCAAGAAGAAAGAGCAGAACACAGGCTTGTCAACGCCCCAAGCCCAGGGCTTATCTGCTCAGTGCCAGGATTTCTCAAAGTGTCCTTGTGACTAACAGGGTGGGCAGGATCAAATCATACCACAGCTCCCAGTAACTAACTATCTATGCCTCCACGGACTCTACTTAACCTCACAAAGCATGTTTGAGAAGTTCATTTTAATAAATTTCACCTCAGCAGCGGCCGCCACTGATCTGGAAATCTGTTCTGGGCAGAGTTCAGCCCAAACTACAGGTGACAAGTGACCCAGGAGAACCCTAAGGGCTAATGTGTCATTAGATGCAGGAAAGGAGCTAGATTGAACATCTTCTGCTCTGTTCCCAGGTTACAAAGCTCAGCTCTCCTGGCCTGGCCAGTCTGGAGAAGGTCTAACCAAACACCAGCGGACACTTGACATTTTCCTGTGTCAAGTAGGAAGGAATATGTTCCACTTGGCCCTGGGGGTACAAGGATCAAAGAGCTCCTGGCAAGAGGAAAAGCTTTCCATCACCCTCTGGTGAGTTTATTTGGCCAAAAATGGGAACTACTATGAGCAAGCCCTGGAGGAAGTGATGTGTCTCCTTCCTCCGCTTCCCAGAGCAGCTGCTTATACAAGGAACAGGTCAAAACAAATGACCATTATAATTGGAGTATATGAAGGGACACAAATCCATTACTGCTGGAGTTGAGCTCACCTCACTACGCAAGGGCTGTGGCCAGGACTCTTCCCCTTACCATGAGCTCGCAAGACTGCCAGAGGGACAGACAGATCTCCTAAAGTCTGCCCAGAGGGGATTCAAAGAAGCAAAGGGAGAAGCGGGGCTGCATCACATTCCCCTCCCTCCCTACCAGCTTGGAGAGCTGGCAGGCTCCACACCAGAAACCCCATGACAGGCCCCTGGGGAGCTGTGCAGCAGGACATGTGTTGGACTCCAGACATCGCAGCTAGATTTTTTAAAAGATGTGGCTAATTTTATAAGCTCTAGTGGTTGCTGTCATGCATAATGAGGTACAGTTAATCATATCCCTGCCTCACGCTGTAGCTGGATCATCTGTGCAGCCTCTCTTGCAAGGAAAAGCAAGGTGCAGCAGGTTTTACAATGCCCTCTCTCGGAGTGGGTGCTGGTCACCGTTCGGGGGGACACCAAGCCTGGCAGAGCAACGACCAAGCTTATCACACCCCTTCAAGGTTCAGTGGGACAAGCAGGCCTCCTGTGGGCACAGCCTTCTCTGTTTGACATAGTTACGGCCCCAGATGAATCGCCCTCCAAAGGTGTCATTTTCTCTCCGGTTGCCATAAAGGGTCTCTGAGGTTATTAGTTCAGACACCTTCCTCTGAAGAAGCATGTCTTCGGTCAGGCCAATCCCACTCTTTTAACCCGCTTGGCAGCTGGGCTGGCACCCACAACACCGCCTGGGTGGCACGGGTCCTCGGCCCGGGGGTGCAGACCCCAAACCTCTCCTGCCCTGCCTCAAGATGCAGTTTCCCCTCCGATAGCTTGAATACAGGTGCCATAATGAAGGCAGGGCATAAATTATGGCAGGAGCCGATGGAGAACCAGCAGGAAAAGAGTTAAGAGAGCCAGGGCTTGTTGCTATCCAGGAACCCAGGCTACCTCACCTCCCAGGATAACCATCAGCCAGCCCTTTCTCAAGCGCTTTTTTGGCAGGCTTCGTTGTCAGAAAACCACCTGTTACTTGGGAGAGATTCAAATGCATAATGAATTAAAAAAGCATATTGTGTGTTACTATCTAACCCCCAGACAGATGTGTTATTTAAGTGTGGTTCTGATCTGTGCTGTTAATTTTAAACAACATATGATCAAAGATCATGTCTGGCTTTGTGCTTTGCTTCCTTTCAGGTTCTGGCTTGTGTGTCCATGCCAGACAGTTGCGGTTGCTGTCATATGGCAGGAAAAGCTTATTTTACATGCTGCCTAAATTTATATTTTATAGCACATTAAAGCAGCCCATCAGAATTAAGTTATTGCATTGTTTATAATGGTAAGTGAATCACAGCTGTGGAGAAGAGGGCACCACACGAAGGGATTTTTAGGCACACCTACTCCCTACGCTAAGGACTTTCAGCCATTTTAAAGACAGCAGCAGGCTGAAGCGCAGACTGAAATATATAAACCACATCACCGCTCCTGTGGGAAGGCTGGAAAACTGTTGGAAATGGCAGTCCTGCCAACCAATCAGTCCAAAAGCACCAGCCGGGTCCTCGGCAGGCAGGGAGACACGCTTAACAGATCATGAGATTTTTTTGAAATAATACAGTTGGGGTTCTTCTTATTTGCTCCCTGGCCTGAGCCTTCAAGCTTTGCTGCCCAGCTAGAATAGCTAGACATCTGCCCTAAATGAATAGGTAAGTAAATAAACAGACCAAAAAAAGGAAGAACAGCCCCTTGTGATCGCTCGGCTCTAAGAGGTGAGGCTTTAACTCAGGCAATGCATATTTAAAGACATCAGGTAAAGTTGCAGGAGCTCTGGCACACTCAGAATGGGATAGGGGCGAATCTTTGCTTGATGTACACCTAACTATGCTGCTTTCCAAAAAAAAAAAAAAAAAATTAGGGCAAATGTAAAGCATGGCCAAAAAGTCACTCTTGCTGATTCAGTATGTGGAATACGTGTTTCACCCCTGTAGCATTTGAGGCTACAGAGAGAATCTCAGTTCAAGCTTTCCAGCTAAATCTATGAAGCCCATGTGGAAGCGGGATCCATCGTAAGAGAACTGAAAGGGAGAGAACCGGTTTAACATTTGCGGACACGGAGCCAGACTCAGCCCCCATCCGCACCGAGGCGAATGCAGTGTCGCTGCCGTGGCAAGCGCAGGGGCACGAGCGGAGAGCCGCCGCTGCCAGCTGCCCACCTCCGCGACGTGTTGGGGCTTCAGCCCTCCTTTCGCTAACAGCCTTCTGCCAGGCTGCAGGCAGCTGCCAGGCTTTGACCACCCTCCTGGGGAGGTAATAATCCTCTGACTAAACAAATGAGTTACTCAGCCCGGTTACAGGAATCAGTCATCTCTTCCGCCCAGGTGTGCGGGAGGGCTGCTCTGACTCAGGGCCAAGGGCGGTCTGCCCCTGCCCTACCCAGCCCAGTGATTTTGACCCAGGTCTCCTTCCCAGCCTTTTCAGCCCCTGAGAAACCGTTCTCTGCTCGTTGCAGGGTTTCAGCTCTGCACACTCCTACCCAGGAGGAGGTTTTCTGCTTCCCCTGTCCCGATGTGCTCCCAACCCAGCACGGAGCAGACCCATGAGCCGGGCTGGCCGCTGGCTGCCACTGTCCCTGTGAGAGGCAGGCCAGCCCCGGATCGCAGCCGCCACAGGAAGAAATAAAGGGAAAAAACCACAAACTCTCCCCCTCCAAGGCCGTATTGAGACATGCCACGGTGGCTCTAGCCCAGCCAGCCTCCAGCTGCAGTGCTACTACTCTCCAGCCATTTCGCAGAGGTACCACCCGTCCTCCCTGCTGGGGGAAAAACACTGCCCTAAAACCTCTCCATGGAGGGGACCAAGACAGGAGATATCTGTGATATATCTGTGAAGGTGCTCTCCCCACCTCTGGGAGCCAGGCTGAAATGCCGTGTGAAGGCTTGGAAGTGAAGCAGCGAGCACAGGTTAAAGGGATTGCACTGTGCTGCTGTAATGTAAAATACATCGTGCTCCAGGGCTGCTACTGTTAGAAGACCTGAACACACCCTCACCCACGCATGCAGTACTGAACAGGAGAGCATGAGGGGTAAGAGGGGATTGTCTGAGAGAAGAGACTCGAGCCAAGGAGAGGATTTTAAAGAGCACAAACTCATTTCATATGGCTGAGTGCTGGCAACACTAGGAGAATTCAATGGATTATGTTGCACCAGAGGTCAGAATATAATTGTCCCTTCTGGCCTTTAAAACCTGCGAATGTATAGAGGAACCTTGAAATGACCAGATTCCTCAGGAATTTGATTCCTGGGGTTTATTTATTTATTTTCTTACCAGCTGCCAGACACAGCATGCTCCTAGACAAATAAGGAGGTGGTAGCTATGGTGGTGAGTGTATCAGTAGTGCTAATCTCTTGTGGGGCTTCCTAGTAGAATTTCCATCTCACTCAGAGGAGACAAGGTTAAGGGATATAAGACAGTTTCACCTTAAAAGACTAAGAAGTGCAGGGCTATTTTAGAAGTGAATAGGTGCTAGGAAGAACAAGGGAGAACTAAGCAACTTAGTGCACGAGTATTCTCCTAGTAGATTTTTTTTTTTTAAAAAAAAGCACTTTCCCAGCCCCCATATTAAATAGCTCTCTGTTGTCCTTGCAAAGGGCCAAAGAGCTAAAGATAGCTCCACTAATTGCTACTTCCCTTTGTCCCTTAGCTCTAGAGATTCCCATCTTCTATAATATTACTTCATCATTTTAATTGTGCAAGAAGCTTTTATGCATCACAGTATTAATTAGAATAAAATAATAATAATGCAAAATATAAAAAGAAACAGTTATTAGTATCTAGGTAGCATCACTTTTAGAGCAGGTACTTTGCAAAAAAGTATTAGCCAACACTTCTGTCTGCACGTGCTCGTGATGGGTGGCCTCATTCTGCAAACTGGGGACCCGTCCTGTGACCTGCACTCGCACCAAGGGGCCGTACCCAGCAAGTGCGTTGCTGTCTCCTGAGACATGCGCTGAAGAAAGTAGGCAAAAGTAAGTAACAGGGGCTGCTCCAGCACTGAAACAGCCTAGAGAGAGAATGGCTAGGAAGTTAAAGGTGACTTACGGCCACTGCCACCTTCTCCACCCACCTGGAGGTACAGGACACAGTCTACTCTATAACTGGTATCCACACGGGGAAGCAACTTGGAACCATCTGACCCTCTGATACTAGGGACAGACATTCAAGCAGACCAAATTACCAGTGTCATTCGTTTGCGCCTTTCAACTTAATGATACCTTACAGGGAAGGAAAATTCAAATTAAAAATTGAAGCTATTAATATATCTTTGAAAATGGTAAGAGAACAAGATTAAGACCAATAGGAGACCACTAATCTTGGCATACTTCTGACTTGTACCCTTTAAATCATTGTAATACCTTGTTCAAATTCAAATATAAATAAGATTTTTTATGAGGGCGTTAGTGCTCCTGCTGCATCAAAAGCCATATTATATTTTATGATTCCTAGAGCAGAGAATACTCATTCCCAAAACAGAAGGCCTCCTTGCCAGGTGATTGTAACGCAGATGACAAAATAATGTTACGTTGAAAAATATATCTGTAGAAAGTAGAATACAAAGGCAGAAGAAGAACTTTTCTCCTACACCTTTTGATAGCGTTCAAGGGACTCACAAGGTAAGTAGGATGCATTTTGCAACTTTCTCGTGGAGATACAGTATATTGCAGAGTAACCACATCCTCTCCCTTCGGCTGCTTCTCTCTTCCTGGCAACTAGTTGCAACTCACGTATATGTGACAAGCAGTAGCCAAGGACAGGCAGCAGGAGGGAACTGTGCCCAGCCAACTAACTGCATCTTTAAATTTCTTTTTCCCCCCTTCCATTCTGCCTGTCTGTCTCTGTGAATGCCTGTTTTCCTGGAAGGAAGTGGGGGACCCAAACAAACCGTGAAGCAATCCCAAATTTCCTTGGTAGGGGAAAAAAACCCTGTTCTCCAGAGATCAAACCTTCAGTGAATCATTTTCCACTGCTCTGACATGTCAAATACTCCAGTGATTCACCAGTCATGGAGCTCTGATTCACCTGCAGTAAACAGGGCTGATTGCTTCCCAGAAGCACTGTGGTTTGCATCGCTCTTGAAAGGTTCCACTTCCACCTCGCAGCCCTGTGCTCCTCACCTGCGCCGCTGCCGCTGCCCGCCCGCCACAGCAGCAGCCAGGGCAGCCACAAGGAGCAAAAAGCCAAGGCTATCGGTTTTAGTCCGACGGACTGAGAGGGAAGACAGTCTTGGGTAAATTAACAGCGGGAGAAGTTTGGAGGGCTTATGGACCTTCCCTTGTTCCTGTTTAAGCATGAAAAAGGGAAGGATGGAAAAGAAGGGACAGGAGGAGGTTAGTATTTATTTGTGACTCTCATTGGTTTCGTCTCTCTGCCAGCGCAGGACGTGGTTTCTCCAAGAGGGAGCACCAGAAATAGAACTGACATTACATCTAATGAGCTTTTTGGTGGCATATTCATTAAGCTTGTAGAAAGGGTAAAGAAACGCAGGAAGCTTAGTCTTGGAAAGCCTCCAACTGGACCCCTTTGACTCATTAAAGGAGGGAGTAAAATGAACCATGCCCCAGGGCAATCGTAAAAGGATAAGCAGGAAAGCAGGAAAGGGTCAATTCATTAAGGACTGGGGGACCCCAGCAGTCCTGGCTGGCCGGGGCTGGGGCCATGGGATGGCCGGGGCATGCTGGAGCCCAGCAGCAGGGATGCCCGCTCGCCCTTGGCGTGCTGGTGGAGCCACCAGTGCTTTGTTCTGGCCGAGCCCCAAAAGGCACCAGGGACCTCCCCAGCTGCAATGAGGGGACCTCGGAAAACCCTCTCTTTATTCCAGGAGGTGCTGCCTGGTCCACGCAATTGCAATTGCCGTGAGTTTCCCGTCCACCACCACCAGCGTTCCTGTCTCCATCTCCTGCTCGGACTGGCCTTCCTCCCTGCCGAGGGGAGGAGGAAAGGGGGAAAAGTCAGGCAGACCCTCCTGAGCCATGCAGGGGCAGGGGGAGGGGAGGGGGAGGCAAACTCATTTGAGCAGCTTCGCGGGGGGCCCCAGATTTGCTCAAACCAGTCACGCCAGCTGCAGCCCAGCCATGATGAGAAAGGAGGGGAGACAGTGCGGCAACAGCTTCCACGACCCCGAGGGAGGAGGAGGAGGAGGCCCAGGCTGCTAAACTGACACCAGGCAAAAGTTGGCCACGTTTTTCCCTGGCCACGGAGGAATAGCGCAGGCAAGTCAGATGTGACCATGCTACAGGAGCTAGGACAAAATAAAAACAAGTGACAGCTGACTCTTGAGGACTTTTGCAGGAGGTGGAGGGGGTAGAGAGGGCGAGGTGGGAGGGAGAGACCTACAAATACTGGGGGAAGGGCAGAGCGCAGCCCAGGAGCCTTCTGCAGCGGCAGATGGAGAGGGAAGCTACCGCTGATTCCTGCAGAGTCAGGGAAGGAGAAAGACAGCATCGCACGGAGGTGATCACATGAATAGGGAATGAAGGCGCAGAACAAAGAAGGGGTTTTGGGGAGAGGGAGCGGGAGCCCCCAGGCGGGACCCGCAAAGCTGGGGCGTCCCGGCGTGGTGCCCCAAGGTGCTGCAGCGGTGGGCAAGGCTGCACGGGAGCTTGGGCACAGACAGCTGAGGCTGCTGGAGGACAGCAGAGCACAAGCAGAGGAGGCATTTGTGCAGTTACTAAGGGGGAAAGCTCAGTAAGACCCCATGGAAGAAGTAATTCCTGAGACCAGGACCCGAGCACATGGTGGGAAGGAAGATCTAAATTCCCTTGCTCCGGGCTTGGGGGCTTCCTCTAACCTGCTGCGGGATGAAGCCGGGGAGGCTGTGAATAGTGCTGCCTGCATTTCTGCCTGTCCTGAGGTCCCCGATGTGCCGGCGATGATTGTTATGACAGTCATTCTCGCTGTGATTGGCATCTCCCGGTTAGATCAAGGTCACTGTTAGAACACGTCTTTTCATTAAAATGGCCGAGAGCCTGTCAATGACCACAGGCCACGGCTAATTAAGGGACGACCCAACGCCCCCGCGCGGGTGGG
>VZTL01055879.1:23800-35314 GCA_013400535.1 Scopus umbretta | reverse complement strand
GTGTAAAGCTGAGAACAGTGTTCATAGGCAGGAAGAGTTTGCACTACCCTACTGCAAATTCTTTCCACAGTTTTTATTCATTTTTTATTTACCTTTTTTAATGCAGAAAATTCCTTGTAACTGCCAGAAGGAATCTGCACAGATAGCCTCCCAAAGTTTGTGAATGCAGGGCTAAATGAGCTGGGAAGAAGTCCCTTTTACTTGTTAGCAGAGAACTTTCAGTACAGAATCATGCAGAGAACCAAAAGAACCCCTATAACAGTGTTATCACAGGGCCAGAAGAGAACAGAGCCTCAAGGGCGCTCTGTCCAGTGCCTGGGAGTCTGGGAGCTGATTTCAGGGCTACCCAGGGGTCTGAGCTTACAAACACCTTCTGTGCAGAAGCCTAGGCAACCTCGCTAAGATATAAAATAGTAACTAAATAACCAAAAGGAATCCAGCATCAGAAAGTATTCAGCATCTCAGTGGTGTAGCTCTTACACTTCATCTGCACATCTTCTCTTTTAATACTTAACTTTGCATTTTAACCTGTTCTGGTAATTATGTTTTGTTATGAATAGTCCACCTTTGATTGATAGGTGGAACTGACACTGTTAATTAGGATTTTGACCCCACTTCCTTTAAAGCCAATGACAAAACTCCTATTGACTTCAAATAGCACAGGATAAGGCTTTAAAGAACAAGCTTTTATTGTACTCATATCAAATAAATCGCTAATACCTAGACACTGCTGAAAGATGATGGGTATTCGTGGGGAGACACTGGGAGTCAAAGATGCCTTGCGTTTTGCTACACAGGCTTCAATTTCAAACTTTTTCAGTATTGTGTATTGAAAAGATACCTACTTTCACAATGCTTAGGTTTGTAATTTGAAATAATTGTCAAATGAAATTAAACAATTTTACAGAGGTATGTTCATTTTCCATTACTATGCATTCCAAAATAACATGGGAATTTTGCTACTGGCTTCAGCACGTCCCAGAATTCATTCCAGAAAACTGACAGATTTATGGAAAGTAGGTTTCAGTACATTGTTTCCCCCCTATTTCATAGAACAATAATATCATATTTATAACATCTTGCTTTCTGTATGCACATATTTCCTTTTCCCCAGAAGGAAAGAGTTTATAAACAATGACCTTGCTGTGATGTGGATAAGGAAGAACATCAGTAGGACAATTAATTCTTCCATGTCAGACATGAAAAAGGAAAAGATGCAAGACTGACGCATACAGTGCACTTCCTATCAGCACAAAACTGGTGGGGGCATGTTCAATGGGACTGGTGTGGAAAATATGTTAGTATGTACTTTAAGAACTGGAAAAATTGGAGCCTGGGTTTGCAATGACATATGCTTTTTCCACAACAAAGCTGGCACTCAAGTCCTAACCCTGTTTTGACCCATATCACTGTTCATTTTTCCCTTGGTTGTGCCGGTATGCTTGTTTGTGGGGTTGTTATGGTACAGTGTCACTCAGAGGTGGGAATAAACAAGGAACTTCCAGGATACCGGAGGAGATAGAGAAATAAAGCAGATTTATTCATGAAGGTATACTTCAAAATGCAGAGAAAAGAATCATTTATGTGTAAATCATTGACTCATGTAGTTTGTGTATATAAATTGTATTAATTGTAATGAAACACGAGTCCTGAAGTGTGAGTCTCCTCACACTCAGAATAGCAACTCTAAACATCCCAGTCCTAGAACTAATATGGCATGAGTTTTTATGCAAAAATTACCTTATAAAAGATCACAAATCTTTTAAAATAGCAAGGTGTTTTATTTTTTTACCACAGCATTTTAGAGAGTTGTTGGAATAGAGTTGGGTTCATGCTGCTGCAGTTGGCAGGTGTCAGGTATCTAGTGCAGTCCTTCACCCGTTAGGTTTTGGGTCCTGATAAATCATGCTTGAAATTAGCTTTGGGGGGAGGCACACCTTCAAGAGGCTAGATAGCTGAGCTGCAATAGCAAGCAGATAATCCCTTTTCCATGTTGTGGATTTAGCATGGTGGCTTGGGAACTTCACATTTTATACTCCTATATACTTCCACATTTTGCTCTCTCCCACGCTTTCGGGCACTGATATGACACATGCCTTGTCCAGGGGCAGTCATACCCTTTGGCAGACAACGCATTTAAGATGATGAGCATCTACCTCTGCTACAGCCTAAATTTCTCTTCTGTAAACAGGCACAAGACCAGCTGCAGAGGGTAGATAGTTGTTACCACCTACCAGGTGGAAATGATTGAAGAAATAATCATGATCTGCACTGTCCAAGTTATGGCCCCACACTTCCCAGATGAGTTAAATTAGTACAAGTGCAGCCTGATTAAACCACATCTCTTGCATCTTAATTTCCTTCTGGTATATCTGGTTCAATCAGGCTCCTTCCAATGGATTCCCATTTCCATTTGGAATATCACACCAGCCTTGCAGATCAAAGTGGACATTTATCAGAGTCCTTTTCAATGAATAGTTCTATTATAATGGGGCTCTCAAAAAACTAATTTAGAATACACCAGCCTACATAGATCCTGTTTTCATAGCAAGTTGCTTTTAAATAAATGTCTGATAATGCCAAGAAAATGAAAAATGAATTGCATAAATTATTTTTTTTAAGTCTGCTAAGTCGATATAGAAATATATTTACCTGATGAAGGAACTGGACAAACAAAAAGGTCTCTTTTTTCTATAAAGGTATACCAATTTAGGAAGAATTACATATAAAGTTACATGCTTCCTGATGGGAATTTAAAAACATAAGTCAATCATAAAATCACAGTTAAATCTGCTTAGATTATTTTTCAGGGAAATATAATTGTATTGTTGAGTAGGCTTTACTTAAGCCCATAACAACAACAACAACAAAAGTTGATGAAAACTTGTATGAAAGGATGTAGAATTACCTTAGAAGCGTGGTGTTTTATTAGGATCCTGACCACTTTATTTTAATGGACTGTTGACCAGTTTTCTACCAAAAAAAAATAAAGCCACACAGCTTTGGTTTAGGGGATTTTTTTGTTAGTTTAAGAGATATGCAGCACAAATATTTTAGGTGTTTAATGGCAGGAATAAAAATAAGTAAGACAAAAAACTACAGCCATGATTTAACATTTGGATCATCAGCTTGCTCCTCAAATAGGATAAAGGTTCACCTGAGCTTTGCATGAAGTATGAGTCTACTGTAAAAATCTTGGTAAATATGTTAAATCTCCAATAGCAAGAATATTCAAATGCTACTATGATTAGCTTCATTCTAAAACAAGCTGAAAAGGATGCTCCAGGATAACAGGAGCATATAATTAAGTTGCACAGACTTAACATATTAATTACAAGCTAGTCATAATGGTTTACGTATCCCAGAGCTGGGGGCTTCCAGAGATGTTAGAAAATACATTGTTAATATTATTACTACTACCAAAAAAAATCAGAAATATTGTGTATCTGCTGTTGTAAAGTTCTGAGTTTTCTATTACATTTCTGTTTCATATCTCAAAATGGGGATAGGTATTCACAAATAAAAATATATAACTTTTTCACAGTAGGTAGACTAACAACAAGTTAGAAATAGTCAAGAGAGAAATGTATTGATGACTTTAAAATTTATTTTTAGCACTATTGTACTATTACTCCACTCATCTGAATTCTGTATGCCCTGTGAACTGTCTATACAGCACCAACAGCTGCCGGGTGTAACCTGGTGGTACTCACATGGTTGTTTTTTGTAGTCTACAAAGGTACTTCAAGGTAGGGTTATGTTGCAAAATATTTCTGGTGGAAAATATTTTAAAGCTTAAGCAAATAACTGTGGATTTGAATGGATGTGTGCAGATCAGTAAGTGTAACTGTGTATAAAGTTGATTGTCCATTATGGTCAGAAATGCCATATAACCTTTGGGATAGGTGAGCTGTTTGCTTCTCATTGGATAACCTGCCATCCCAATATGTGTAAACCACAGCAGTGGCATGTGGTAACGTATTCAACTAGAACTTTCACCCACTACATAAACTTCTCTGAATTCCAGCTGACCTTTTCTGTTTCCCTGTAACTGGGAAGTGAATTGTTAAAGAACACAAACAGGCCAGCTAAAATTAGATGTTCCATGTTACAGGCAGAGTTTGTGTTATATGTGCCATCAGTGTACACCACTTACATGCTAAGGATGGCTCTGTTATCTATCTACTTAAAATGTAAGGTTGTCACTTTGCAGACATTCATATAATGGGCGATTTTGCAGTTTAATCTTTAAACTTTGCAGTTTAATCTTCTACCGTTGCCCCTAGTGGAGGGGGCCAGACAGGTTAAAGAAAAAATACAACTAATTAAGGTATTTTAATATAACCACACTTTAGAATTTCATAGTTACTATATTCTTTTCCATTTTTTAATGGGCAGATATTTTCTCTGGAATAAATGGAACCCCTTTTAACGATTTCTAAGTTGAAAGATTAAAGACTTTTCAATCATATCCATAGTGTTGATTTCTTTTTTTGTGTCAAGGTCTGATCTCATGTTACTGAAATATTTTTATCGACTCCAACGAAGGAAACAAATGTTTTGCACCTTTGGTCTTACATTTGTTAAGATTAAAGATCACACAGCTTTTACCATGAGGCTGAAAGTCAGTTTCACTTATAATAATTAAGTTCAAGAAATTCAAGACAGTCACCTTGATCCTTGATCCCTTAAACAGAAACATCATGCACAAAACAGCTTCAGATGCAATATCCTTCAAGATACATCAATAAATCTCTCTTCAATACAACCGCAAGTTTTAAACGATAATAACACTTGATGACAACTCACTATGCCATATTTGTCAATGACTGCCTTAGGTCAAGCTCTTTGCTTATGAAATGTATAGTATTGAATAATTTGGCTAATTATACTCATACTTTTATATCCAACTTCTCAAGCAATTAAGTAATTCTGTACTTAACTACTTGGATTTCCACTGGACCATTCTTCAGATAAGAATAGTATTCAGAACAGAAGTGGAAGATACATCTTTTATGAACCCCAGTGACTTCCTTTTAAGAAAAAGAAAAGGAACTAATGGTGAGTGAGTTACTTTTTGGTTTGCCAGTAGTTATACCCATAAGATCAACTGTGCTTAAGCTAGTTGCACTTATTAGTGCTGGATACCATAGCATATTTCTATTAGTGAGCTTATAAAGTATGTGGTTCTGGGATGCTGAAAAAAAATCTTTTACTTGCCTACAAGGAATTAGAAGATTTGACTCACAGATACATTCCCAATATACCAGGGAGAATACTAGACTTTAAGATGATGGTAAAAGTATTTTGAAGCATTCCCTTATGTAGATTAATTTCTGATCACATATCTATGTTGTCAGCATAAATTTTCCCTGACCTTTGCCTCTCAAATATACATAAATTAATAATGTAATGTTTACTGATATTAGTACTGATGGCATCACTGTAACGATTATTCCTATTACTCCTTCTGCAATTAGGGGATAAACCAAGATCTTCCAAAGTGATTAGTAAAGTATATTTTGTGATTTCAAAAAGCCTTAAACAGGTCTGTCCATCAGAGGGTTAATGTTTACCTCTTGAGAAGCAGGGTTGTATGAAAGATTACTAAATTAAGCACCCAAAGAAACACTCATAATTATTACTCTTTTTTAAAAAAAATCTTGACCCACATGTGACTGCAGGGTAGATATCATGACAGCTGACAACATGCTATAAATATGAAGCTCCTGAGCCTCTTGAAACGTCTGCAAGGTAAGAAGCAGCCATTTTATAAATTTTACTGTGTAATTTTGCTGTGTACATATTAATGTACAATACCAAATTGATAATGACACACTTTTTGCATCTGATTAGTCATGATACAAAAGCCAGAGGGAAAAATGTATAGTCATGAGGATGAACTTCCCAAATGTTTTACTTCTGCAACATTAGTGGTATTTCTGCAGATTCAAATGGGATTATTCTTGAGTTATTTCAAATGCAGCAGCAGCATTAAAACTGAGAGTTCAACACAAACCAAACCAGTAAATGTACACTTCTCTAATATTTACACAAACATAATCTTTATCCTAAATTCAGTTTTAATTACAAAGTATTTAACGTTAAACTGGTATTTCTGCATGTGTCCAAGATGACATACACTGAGGTCTATAAATTTACTATTCCCTAAGAGCGGTATCTAACCCTGAAAGGACCTCTGAGCTGTGCAAGAAATCAGAGCTTCTGTTTTCAAACCTTATGAGCTGGCATAAAACATTAAGTTAATATTCAGACGTGATATTTATTATACATGACAAGAGATAATAAGGTGTTATTAATACGTAATAAGTATCATATATTAGGAATGTAATGAAGATGCAGTCTCTGACTTTAAACCAATTATATCATTCCACTATTTTATGCTGCAAAACTTGCCTGAATTTTCTTAAGAGTTCAAAAGGAATAGAATCAATACTTCTTGAATATTTTGTCTTGTAGATCTGATCATAATGTTGCCAATCTTTCCTGTAAGTCTCAGTAGTATTTCCTAACTGAACTCCTAGAGATACATGAATATGTCACAAACCCATCTTTGTCTTTAACAGAAGGATATTTTTGCAAAAAGGAAAATTGAATATGGGACCATACCTGCAGCCTAGGAGGTCTGAAAGCCAAAAGGTGAATTCAAAGCTACACACACTGTGTATAGATTAGTCTCACAGAAGCCTGATTCCTGCAATTTCTGTGCTTGAGAATGGCAATACCGTGGATGAGTTAGAATACCATTTCCTCACTTCTTGTTCCTTGAGTAGATATTTCAATATTTTCTTTCATTAACCTTTAATTGGGATTTTAAGACTCTGTAGCTCACTGGAGCAGCTCCAGATTCCAATAGCAGGTAAATATTAATATTATCCATCATTGTCATTCAAACCCAATATTCTCTCCTACCTCTGTTGTGTGTTCATATCAAAAAAGCATCCAATTGAAAGTGTTATATTTAATTAACAGATGAATTTGCCTGCGGTAGTTCAAACTAAATATTGAGAAGAGGATTTATCAAATCTACTATATGGAAAAGCTGCTGGAAAGGGAGATGCTGCTTGAAACAAAAACATGCAATGGGCTAGATTTGTTGTTAATAATAATTGTTACGACTGTACATCAAACAATTATAAGCACAATTATAAGCCCAGGACAGCTGTTAAGAGCAGCAATGTCTCAGACTATATAGCTTCTTTACCTTGAAAGATTCCAAATATGTAGTAGATGTAACAAGCTACGGTACAGACTATTGGAAAAAAAACACAGCAAAAACATTGTTTATGAATAAACCAATCACTAATGTGTCCTCTTGTTAGTTTGCTCAAAATGAAGTGTTTGGAGAAGAGAATCACTGCTAGCTCAGAGGTGCATACCTAATCGAGAAACTCTGCTTCCCCCAAGAGCCCCTGCAAGCCCTGCACAGCGCCACGTCGCGCTGAGCTGGAGCGGTGCCTCGGAAAGCAGGTGAGAGCCCACACCTCCTTCTGGAAAATGTGACACCTCTTTCCAGGGCATACAGGCATGAAATTTAAGGTACTAGAATGAATTTTCAGAGGTACCTCTATAATTATTTGACCAATGGATTGGTGTTTTTACATACACCGAGTTCCTTGAATTTCTCTCTCTCACACAGAGAAAAGACAAAGCACTCCCTAGTAGTTCCCAGTCCCACAGACATTCCTTAACATCAGGACAGAGCAGCACACTTTATTGATCAGAAGAAAGAAGTGTAGGAAATGACCAGGATATCACTTACTGGGCTTGGTCTGATACATTTTTAGGCTTTTCCAAACTAACATGACTGTTTTTGTTATTTTCATCTTGTGGTTTGGCTTCCTTTGGACAAAGAGCACATACTTTGCTGAAAACTACTTCAACCAAATGCAATCACGGTCTTGCGATATATTTCAGTAACAACTATGCCTTCCTTTGGCATGTTAGATATCCATTGAAAAACTTTGGACCAACAATTATTTCTCAAAGAGCAAATAAGAAAAGGATGCACAATCTTAGTATACTGGTTTATTTTGGTAAATACATCATCTGTACTGATGACACCTATCTATGTCCTATACTGTAAATTCAAAGCATTTCACAAATGTCAATGAATTAAAGTTCTGAGGTATCTGAGTGATAGAATGGTTTTCAATTTCAAACAGATGGGGAGCCACATAAAAGTTTTACAGAAAAAAACACTCAACTCCAACTTGCTGCAACCTGAAAGGTACTTTAACTCGTCTCGTCTCTACACATGAGTTCTTGTCCTTTCCTTTGCACTGCAGTTCTCCTGACCCTACCATGAGATTTCAGGAGCAGAATAGAACTTGCAGATCTGTCTCACACAGCCTCAGAAAAACCCTGACACCGGCACAGGAGAAAGAGGTGACTGAAGATAAGGGAGCTGGACCACCTATTCTGGCAGCTGGCAGTCAGGCAATCTTTCGGATAATCATCCCTGGCTACAACATCAAACCAAATGCTTGTCCCGTGGCAACTCATCCATTTTCTGTGTTGACCAAGAAATTATAAAATAACTCCTGTCATAGCATAGCCACAGTTGAATCCAAACATTAGATGAAGACAGAAATCTTGAAAAACCCCAGTAAGAAAAGCAGACTTAAATCTGACCCGTCTTCTCTGGTATACATGAACAGAAATATCTGGATGTGGGGGTTTGTATATTGGAAACATCTGTTGGGGCTCCAAAAAGAGTAACTGCCTTATTTCAGTTTATACACAAAACTTGAGATGAAGCCAGCTGAAAATGCACCACATGCTACAATGCTTTTTTTCTTTTCTTTTTTTTTTTTTTTTCTCTTCTTTCATTGGGTAGCGGGGGGAGGCATTTTCCTTCAGACATGGGCTGCAGCAGTAGCTCTCCTAGAACAGTCTGGCACTGGTGGGAGGTGACAGGGGAAAAATGAGAGAGAAAACCGCAAAGCCCCTCCATACCTATGGCAAAGAATCCCACAGCATTTTCTGTCACTGTACCGAACTTTTGCCTAAGATTCTGAGGAAAAAAAGTTATAAATAAAAACCTGCACTAAGCAAAGGAAACTTCAACTGATGCCAAAGTGTCTGAGATACTGCAAAGCTACAGAAAAAGAAACGTGGTAATTTAAAACAAACTACAAAAGGAGTATGGAGTATTTCAGAAGCCTCTCACAAATCAAAGGTCTCACTCTTCTGAACAGACAACCTTCATTAATTTTTTTTTCCTACACGATTTTAAAATGAATGAGTCAGCCTATTAAGATCAAACAAGGGAAAGGAGGTACTGTGTGTTTAACTTCCTCTGCTGTCTATGCAATTATTAATCCAGTGGAGAAAATAAAATCTTCACATAACCTACCTGAGACACACGGGCAACACTATGTTATGAATTTTTAAGTCTTATTAGACAACACTATGTTTTGAATTTTTTTTAACTTTCAATTAAAGATTTTAGCAGAAACATTTTGAATAATTGAACAAATTAAATTTTAACTCATTCCTGAAAGCCATTGTCTTGCATAGATATGGAAAAAATTTAAAAAGCATGTTAGTGTCTCGATTCCCTAAAATTTCTCTTTTCATGAAAATTTCAATGGCCCTCTGTAAAGTCTATCCACTGAACAGAGTTAAACAGTTCCAGTATCTGCTTTTCCCTCTATTTGTGGAAATAGATGCCTGGGGACAGCTTCTGTCAAGAGAAATAAACCTCACCAGCCAGATAAAAGTGGGCAAGCAGAAAGCACATTAAAACCAGCATCTTGCACTGTGAAAGGAAAGTGATATGAGCTGATCCTCTCTTTCTATGGCAGATGATATGCCTGTAAATGAGCATTTGGTTAATAACACCTTATCTCATCTCCAGAGAACCTGGCCAGACAATATGATTGTTTTTGGGTTTTTTTTTGATTCCTAGAAGTGTTATTTTATATTGTGAAGAAAAAAAACAAACAAAAAAAAACAAACAAAAAAACCAGTTTTCTGCATTGGCAGGGCTTGGGCTACTCTTGAGATTGAGTTTTGCATCATTGCATTTAAATAGTGGTTTCATTTCTAAGGGATTGCATATATAGGAGTTACTGCTGCTCCTTCAGGCAAATTCACCCCACTTGGGTATGTACTTGCTGGCTGAAGCCTAGCTGGCTGCTCTGGAAATCCAGTGATGCTGAGACACACTGATGTTCAGCAATGGAGGCAGACCATACCAGTGATTTCTGAAGAGCCAGCAGTGTTGAAATGGCAAGAAAATCTCATACCACTCTGCACATTGTCAAAGAGCTACCTATCTCCCTGCCAGTTACACAGCTATGTTTAATTTGGCACCTTTGAATACAAAACCATGGAAATTACTTATCCAGAGAAATACGGACCACTGCCTTTGTGTGCCACTGCCAATTTTTAGACGAATACTTAACATCTGTATTAGTTTGAACTGCTGAGACTCTGTACCCTAAGCCAGGGCAGAGTCCCTCCTGCCCCCACAGTGTGGGAGCCCCATCAACAGCCTGCTGCTTCGACACAACAGGACGCTGTGCCTAGAGTTTATTCTGGAGTTTCTGAATGATTGGGCTCATAACCCTACTGAAAACTTCCTGGAATAACATTATCTCATTTTATAGCACGTAGTATATCTAAGAAATAGACTGTTAGGAATGCAGTTTATGTATTTAACATTGTAAACTAAAGTGGGTTTGCAGTGAACAATAGCACATAAAGTATTTTAACGCCATGTCTGGCTTAAGTTTGCCTGATTTTTCCTCTTAGCCCTTTAAAAAAACCTCCTAGTTTCTAAGCAATGAATGGTGAAGTCAGATGATCAACAGCAACCTTCTCTATTGCTGAAATGAACCAGAAGTACATAATATATGACCAGTCAGGGTGTCTGGCTTTTAAACTGGTACCAACATGAATTATTCTTGTCCCTTTGGAGGGACAGATAACATCATAGCTGAGATTTGTAAATCTATCCCTTGCTCATCCCTCACTGCAAATTTGTGCTGTTCTGATTTTGTGTCTAGACCCTTCTGAGCATAGAGTCCGGCTGGTTGAGCATTAGTCAGCTAATGTCATCCTTGGCTCTGTGGACTGTGTTTTATCTTGAAATGTGTGTGAAAAAGTAGACAGTGTGAGCTA
Organism: Scopus umbretta; assembly: GCA_013400535.1. NCBI lineage: Eukaryota > Metazoa > Chordata > Aves > Pelecaniformes > Scopidae > Scopus > Scopus umbretta. The sequence continues at coordinate 24,163 of VZTL01055879.1, read as the reverse complement.
ACCTATACTTATCAAGGCTGACATGGCAAGAGGAAATTCTGTTGAAGGAAGACATGGAAATTTAGCATGCAGATGACAGACAAAAGATATATTAAATTCCCAGGGTTGTGTGGCCAGTGATGTCTCTCTCTCTGACAGATTCCCATTTGTTGTTTTGCTTGTTGCCCTTTTGACGGTAATTTGCTGCTTCACGTCGATCATTCTCGGTCCTTCTGCTGACAGACACAAAAGAAGAGGGGTATAGAACATTTTTCTCAGCATTTCTAGACTCCTAGGCACTTCCCAAGGAGAAAAGAGTAATGAGAATTCTGCCTTGGCTTTTTTCTTCTGAAAGTTGTACTTGAATCACATGAGGAGGAAAAA